>CAMAOC010000387.1:0-49380 GCA_945859555.1 Megachile ligniseca
ATAGCGATAATAATAATAGTAATAAGTGTAATAATAATAGTTATAGTGCTACTAATAATAGAAATAAGGATAATAATAATAGTTATAAGGATAACCACAAGAGTAAAGGGATATTAATTATAGAATGAGGATAATAATAACAGTCATAGCGATAATAATAATAGTAATAAGGATAATAATAATAGTTATAGCGATAATAATAATAGTAATAAGGATAATAATAATAGTTATAAGGATAAAGACAAGAGTAATAGGGATAATAATAATAGAATAAGGATAATAATAACAGTCATAACGATAATAATAATAGTAATACGGATAATGATAATAGTTATAGTGCTAATAATAATAGTAATAAGGATAATAATAAGAGTAATAAGGATAATAATAATAGATATAGCGATAATAATAATAGTAAAAAGGGTAATAATAATAGTGATAAGGATAATAATAATAGTTATAGCGATAATAATAATAGTAATGAGGATAATAATAATAGTTATAGCGATAATAATAATAGTTATAAGGATAATAATAATAGTTATAAGTATAAAGACAAGAGTAATAGGGATAGTAATAATAGAATAATTATAATAATAACAGTCATAGCGATAATAATAATAGTATTAAGGATAATAATAATAGTTATAAGGATAGAGACAAGAGTAACAGTGATAGTAATAATAGAATAAGGATAATAACAACAGTCATAGCGATAATAATGATAGTAATAATAGCTATAAGGATAAAGACAAGAGTAATAGGGATAATAATAATAGTTATAGTGCCAACAATAATAGTAATAAGGATTATGGTAATAGTTATAAGGATAAAGACAAGAGTAATAGGGATAGTAATAATGTAATAAGGATAATAATAACAGTCATAGCGATAATAATAATAGTAATAAGGATAATAGTAATAGTTACAGCGATAATAATAATAGTAATAAGGAAAATAATAATAGACATAGCGATAATAATAATAGTAATAAGGATAATAATAATAGTTATAGTGCCAGTAATAATTGTAGTAAGGATACTAATAATAGTTATAAGGATAAAGACAAGAGTAATAGGGATAGTAATAATAGAATAACGATAATAATAACAGTTATAGCGATAATAATAATAGTAATGAGGATAATAATAATAGTTATAGTGCTAATAATAATAGTAATAAAAATAATAATAATAGTTATAAGGATAAAGACAAGAGTAATAGGTATAATAATAACAATTATAACGATAATACTAATAGTATTAACGATCATAATAATAGATATAAGGACTAAAACAAGCGTAACAGGGATAATAATAATAGTTATAATGCCAACAATAATAGTAATAAGGATTATGGTAATAGTTATAAGGATAAAGACAAGAGTAATAGGGATAGTAATAATAGAATAAGAATAATAATAACAGTCATAGCGATAATAATAATAGTAATAAGGATAATAATAACAGTTATACCGATAATAATAATAGTCTTAAGGATAATAATAATAGTTATAAGGATAAAGACAAGAGTAATAGGGATAGTAATAATAGAATAAGGATAATAATAACAGTCATAGCGATAATAATAATAGTAATAAGGATAATAGTAATAGTTACAGCGATAATAATAATAGTAATAAGGAAAATAATAATAGACATAGCGATAATAATAATAGTAATAAGGATAATAATAATAGTTATAGTGCCAGTAATAATTGTAGTAAGGATAATAATAATAGTTATAAGGATAAAGACAAGAGTAATAGGGATAGTAATAATAGAATAACGATAATAATAACAGTTATAGCGATAATAATAATAGTAATGAGGATAATAATAATAGTTATAGTGCTAATAATAATAGTAATAAAAATAATAATAATAGTTATAAGGATAAAGACAAGAGTAATAGGTATAATAATAACAATTATAACGATAATACTAATAGTATTAACGATCATAATAATAGATATAAGGACTAAAACAAGCGTAACAGGGATAATAATAATAGTTATAGTGCCAACAATAATAGTAATAAGGATTATGGTAATAGTTATAAGGATAAAGACAAGAGTAATAGGGATAGTAATAATGTAATAAGCATAATAATAACAGTTATAGCAATAATAATAATAGTAATAAGGATAATAATAACAGTTATACCGATAATAATAATAGTCTTAAGGATAATAATAATAGTTATAAGGATAAAGACAAGAGTAATAGGGATAGTAATAATAGAATAAGGATAATAATAACAGTCATAGCGATAATAATAATAGTAATAAGGATAATAGTAATAGTTACAGCGATAATAATAATAGTAATAAGGAAAATAATAATAGACATAGCGATAATAATAATAGTAATAAGGATAATAATAATAGTTATAGTGCCAGTAATAATTGTAGTAAGGATAATAATAATAGTTATAAGGATAAAGACAAGAGTAATAGGGATAGTAATAATAGAATAACGATAATAATAACAGTTATAGCGATAATAATAATAGTAATGAGGATAATAATAATAGTTATAGTGCTAATAATAATAGTAATAAAAATAATAATAATAGTTATAAGGATAAAGACAAGAGTAATAGGTATAATAATAACAATTATAACGATAATACTAATAGTATTAACGATCATAATAATAGATATAAGGACTAAAACAAGCGTAACAGGGATAATAATAATAGTTATAGTGCCAACAATAATAGTAATAAGGATTATGGTAATAGTTATAAGGATAAAGACAAGAGTAATAGGGATAGTAATAATGTAATAAGCATAATAATAACAGTTATAGCAATAATAATAATAGTAATAAGGATAATAATAACAGTTATACCGATAATAATAATAGTCTTAAGGATAATAATAATAGTTATAAGGATAAAGACAAGAGTAATAGGGATAGTAATAATAGAATAAGGATAATAATAACAGTCATAGCGATAATAATAATAGTAATAAGGATAATAGTAATAGTTACAGCGATAATAATAATAGTAATAAGGAAAATAATAATAGACATAGCGATAATAATAATAGTAATAAGGATAATAATAATAGTTATAGTGCCAGTAATAATTGTAGTAAGGATAATAATAATAGTTATAAGGATAAAGACAAGAGTAATAGGGATAGTAATAATAGAATAACGATAATAATAACAGTTATAGCGATAATAATAATAGTAATGAGGATAATAATAATAGTTATAGTGCTAATAATAATAGTAATAAAAATAATAATAATAGTTATAAGGATAAAGACAAGAGTAATAGGTATAATAATAACAATTATAACGATAATACTAATAGTATTAACGATCATAATAATAGATATAAGGACTAAAACAAGCGTAACAGGGATAATAATAATAGTTATAGTGCCAACAATAATAGTAATAAGGATTATGGTAATAGTTATAAGGATAAAGACAAGAGTAATAGGGATAGTAATAATAGAATAAGGATAATAATAACAGTCATAGCGATAATAATAATAGTAATAAGGATAATAATAATAATAGTTATAGTGCTAACAATAATAGAAATAAGGATAATAGTAATAGTTATAAGGATAACCACAAGAGTAATAGAGATATGAATAAGAGAATGAGGATAATAATAACATTTATAGTGCTAATAATAATAGTAATAACGATAATAATAATAGTTATAGTGCTAATAATAATAGTAATAACGATAACAATAGCAGTTATGGCGATAATAATAACAGTAATGAGGATAATAATAATAGTTATAGTGATAATAATAACAGTAATAAGGATAATAATAATAGTTATAAGGATAGAGACAAGTGTAATAGGGATAGTAATTAATAGAAGAAGTATAATAATAACAGTCATAGCGATAATAATAATGGTAATAAGGATAATAATAATAGTTATAGTGCTAACAATAATAGTAATAAGGATAATAATAATAGATATAGCGATAATAATAATAGTAATAAGGATAATAATAATAGATATAGCGATAATAATGATAGTAATAAGGGTAATAATAATAGTTAAAGAGCATCTAATAATAGAAATAAGGATAATAATAATAGTTATACGGATAACCACAAGAGTAATAGGGATATTAATAATAGAATGAGGATAATAAAAACAGTTGCAGTGCTAATAATAATAGTAATAACGATAATAATAACAGTTATAGTTCTAATAATAATAGTAATAACGGTAATAATAACAGTTATAGCGATAATAATAATAGTAATGAGGATAATAATAATAGTTATAGCGATAATAATAATAGTTATACGGATAATAATAATAGTTATAAGTATAAAGACAAGAGTAATAGGGATAGTAATAATAGAATAATTATAATAATAACAGTCATAGCGATAACAATAATAGTATTAAGGATAATAATAATAGTTATAAGGATAGAGACAAGAGTAACAGGGATAATAATAATAGAATAAGGATAATAACAACAGTCATAGCGATAATAATAATAGTAATAATGATAGTAATAATAGCTATAAGGATAAAGACAAGAGTAATAGGGATAATAACAATAGTTATAAGGATAAAGACAAGAGTAATAGGGATAGTAATAATAGAATAAGGATAATAATAACAGTCATAGCGATAATAATAATAGTAATAAGGATAATAATAATAATAGTGATAGTGCTAACATTAATAGAAATAAGGATAATAGTAATAGTTATAAGGATAACCACAAGAGTAATAGAGATATGAATAATAGAATGTGGATAATAATAACAGTTATAGTGCTAATAATAGTAATAACGGTAATAATAACAGTTATAGCGATAATAATAATAGTAATGAGGATAATAATAATAGTTATAGCGATAATAATAATAGTTATAAATATAATAATAATAGTTATAAACATAATAATAATAGTTATAAGTATAAAGACAAGAGTAATAGGGATAGTAGTAATAGAAGAATTATAATAATAACAGTCATAGCGATAATAATAATAGTATTAAGGATAATAATAATAGTTATAAGGATAGAGACAAGAGTAATAGGAATAGTAATAATAGAATAAGAATAATAATAACAGTCATAGCGAAAATAATAATAGTAATAAGGATAATAATAATAGTTATAAGGATAGAGATAAGAGTAACAGGGATAGTATTAATAGAATAAGTATAATTATAACAGTCATAGCGATAATAATAATAGTAATAATGATAGTAATAATAGATATAAGGATAAAGACAAGAGTAATAGTGCTACTAATAATACTAGTTATAAGGATAGAGACAAGAGTAATAGGAATAGTAATAATAGAATAAGAATAATAGTATCAGTCATAGCGATAATAATAATAGTAATAAGGATAATAAAAATAGTTATATGGACAAAGACAAGAGTAATAGGGATAGAAATAATAGAATAAGAATAATAATAACAGTCATAGCGATAATACATTAGTAATAAGGATAATTATCATAGATAAAGCGATAATAATTATAGTAAAAAGTGTAATAATAATAGTTATAGTGCTAATAATAATAGTAATAAGGATTATAATAATAGTTGTAAGGATAAAGACAACAGTAATAGGTATAGTAATAATAGAACAAGGATAATAATAACAGTCATATCGATAATAATAATAGTAATAAGGATAATAGTAATAGTTATAGCGATAACAATAATAGTAGTAAGGATAATAATAATATATATAGCGATAATAATAATAGTAATAAGGATAATAATAATAGTTATAGTGCTAGTAATAATTGTAGTATGGATAATAATAATAGTTATAAGGATAAAGACAAGAGTAACGGGGATAGTAATAATAGAATACGGATAATAATAAGAGTCATAGCGATAATAATAGTAGTAATAAGGATAATAATAATAGTTATAGTGCTAATAAGAATAGAATAAGGATAATAATAATAGTTATAGCGATATCAATAATAGTAATAAGGATAATAATAATAGTTATAGCGATAGTAATAATAGCAATAAGGATAATAATAATAGTTATAAGGATAAAGACAACAGTAATAGGTATAGTAATAATAGAACAAGGATAATAATAACAGTCATATCGATAATAATAATAGTAATAAGGATAATAGTAATAGTTATAGCGATAACAATAATAGTAGTAAGGATAATAATAATATATATAGCGATAATAATAATAGTAATAAGGATAATAATAATAGTTATAGTGCTAGTAATAATTGTAGTATGGATAATAATAATAGTTATAAGGATAAAGACAAGAGTAACGGGGATAGTAATAATAGAATACGGATAATAATAAGAGTCATAGCGATAATAATAGTAGTAATAAGGATAATAATAATAGTTATAGTGCTAATAAGAATAGAATAAGGATAATAATAATAGTTATAGCGATATCAATAATAGTAATAAGGATAATAATAATAGTTATAGCGATAGTAATAATAGTAATAAGGATAATAATAATAGTTATAGTGCAAGTAATAATTGTAGTAAGGATAATAATAATAGTTATAAGGATAAAGACAAGAGTAATAGGAATAGTAATAATGGAATAAGAATAATAATAACAGTCATAGCGATAATAATAATAGTAATAAGGATAATAAAAATAGTTATATGGACAAAGACAAGAGTAATAGGGATAGTAATAATAGTAATAAGGATAATAATAATAGATATAGCGATAATAATAATAGTAATAAAGGTAATAATAATAGTTATAGTGCTACTAATAATAGAAATAAGGATAATAATAATAGACATAGCGATAATAATAATAGTAATAAGGATAATAATAATAGTTATAGTGCTAGTAATAATTGTAGTAAGGATAATAATAATAGTTATAAGGATAAAGACAAGAGTAATACGGGTAGTAATAATAGAATAAGGATAATAATAACAGTTATAGCGATAATAATAATAGTAATGAGGATAATAATAATAGTTATAGCGATAATAATAATAGTAATAAGGATAATAATAATAGATATAGCGATAATAATAATAGTAATAAGGATAATAATAATAGATATAGCGATAATAATGATAGTAATAAGGGTAATAATAATAGTTAAAGTGCTACTAATAATAGAAATAAGGATAATAATAATAGTTATACGGATAACCACAAGAGTAATAGGGATATTAATAATAGAATGAGGATAATAAAAACAGTTGCAGTGCTAATAATAATAGTAATAACGATAATAATAACAGTTATAGTTCTAATAATAATAGTAATAACGGTAATAATAACAGTTATAGCGATAATAATAATAGTAATGAGGATAATAATAATAGTTATAGCGATAATAATAATAGTTATACGGATAATAATAATAGTTATAAGTATAAAGACAAGAGTAATAGGGATAGTAATAATAGAATAATTATAATAATAACAGTCATAGCGATAACAATAATAGTATTAAGGATAATAATAATAGTTATAAGGATAGAGACAAGAGTAACAGGGATAATAATAATAGAATAAGGATAATAACAACAGTCATAGCGATAATAATAATAGTAATAATGATAGTAATAATAGCTATAAGGATAAAGACAAGAGTAATAGGGATAATAATAATAGTTATAAGGATAAAGACAAGAGTAATAGGGATAGTAATAATAGAATAAGGATAATAATAACAGTCATAGCGATAATAATAATAGTAATAAGGATAATAATAATAATAGTGATAGTGCTAACATTAATAGAAATAAGGATAATAGTAATAGTTATAAGGATAACCACAAGAGTAATAGAGATATGAATAATAGAATGAGGATAATAATAACAGTTATAGTGCTAATAATAGTAATAACGGTAATAATAACAGTTATAGCGATAATAATAATAGTAATGAGGATAATAATAATAGTTATAGCGATAATAATAATAGTTATAAATATAATAATAATAGTTATAAACATAATAATAATAGTTATAAGTATAAAGACAAGAGTAATAGGGATAGTAGTAATAGAAGAATTATAATAATAACAGTCATAGCGATAATAATAATAGTATTAAGGATAATAATAATAGTTATAAGGATAGAGACAAGAGTAATAGGAATTGTAATAATAGAATAAGAATAATAATAACAGTCATAGCGAAAATAATAATAGTAATAAGGATAATAATAATAGTTATAAGGATAGAGATAAGAGTAATAGGGATAGAAATAATAGAATAAGAATAATAATAACAGTCATAGCGATAATACATTAGTAATAAGGATAATTATCATAGATATAGCGATAATAATAATAGTAAAAAGTGTAATAATAATAGTTATAGTGCTAATAATAATAGTAATAAGGATTATAATAATAGTTGTAAGGATAAAGACAACAGTGATAGGTATAGTAATAATAGAACATGGATAATAATAACAGTCATATCGATAATAATAATAGTAATAAGGATAATAGTAATAGTTATAGCGATAACAATAATAGTAGTAAGGATAATAATAATATATATAGCGATAATAATAATAGTAATAAGGATAATAATAATAGTTATAGTGCTAGTAATAATTGTAGTATGGATAATAATAATAGTTATAAGGATAAAGACAAGAGTAACGGGGATAGTAATAATAGAATACGGATAATAATAAGAGTCATAGCGATAATAATAGTAGTAATAAGGATAATAATAATAGTTATAGTGCTAATAAGAATAGAATAAGGATAATAATAATAGTTATAGCGATATCAATAATAGTAATAAGGATAATAATAATAGTTATAGCGATAGTAATAATAGCAATAAGGATAATAATAATAGTTATAAGGATAAAGACAAGAGTAATAGGAATAGTAATAATAGAATAAGAATAATAATAACAGTCATAGCGATAATAATAATAGTAATAAGGATAATAAAAATAGTTATAGCGATAATAATAATAGTAATAGGGATAATAATAACAATTATAACGATAATACTAATAGTATTAACGATAATAAAAATAGATATAAGGACAAAAACAAGAGTAATAGGGATAATAATAATAGTTATAGTGCTAGTACTAATGTGTAATAAGGATATAATAATAGTTATAAGGATAAAGACAAGAGTAATAGGAATAGTAATAATAGAATAAGAATAATAATAACAGTCATAGCGAAAATAATAATAGTAATAAGGATAATAATAATAGTTATAAGGATAGAGACAAGAGTAACAGGGATAGTATTAATAGAATAAGTATAATTATAACAGTCATAGCGATAATAATAATAGTAATAATGATAGTAATAATAGCTATAAGGATAAAGACAAGAGTAATAGTGCTACTAATAATAGAAATAAGGATAATAATAATAGTTATGAGGATAGAGACAAGAGTAATAGGAATAGTAATAATAGAATAAGAATAATAGTATCAGTCATAGCGATAATAATAATAGTAATAAGGATAATAAAAATAGTTATATGGACAAAGACAAGAGTAATAGGGATAGAAATAATAGAATAAGAATAATAATAACAGTCATAGCGATAATAACATTAGTAATAAGGATAATAATCATAGATATAGCGATAATAATAATAGTAAAAAGTGTAATAATAATAGTTATAGTGCTAATAATAATAGTAATAAGGATTATAATAATAGTTGTAAGGATAAAGACAGCAGTAATAGGTATAGTAATAATAGATCAAGGATAATAATAACAGTCATATCGATAATAATAATAGTAATAAGGATAACAGTAATAGTTATAGCGATAACAATAATAGTAGTAAGGATAATAATAATATACATAGCGATAATAATAATAGTAATAAGGATAATAATAATAGTTATAGTGCTAGTAATAATTGTAGTATGGATAATAATAATAGTTATAAGGATAAAGACAAGAGTAACGGGGATAGTAATAATAGAATACGGATAATAATAAGAGTCATAGCGATAATAATAGTAGTAATAAGGATAATAATAATAGTTATAGTGCTAATAAGAATAGAATAAGGATAATAGTAATAGTTATAGCGATATCAATAATAGTAATAAGGATAATAATAATAGTTATAGCGATAATAATAATAGCAATAAGGATAATAATAATAGTTATAAGGATAAAGACAAGAGTAATAGGAATAGTAATAATAGAATAAGAATAATAATAACAGTCATAGCGATAATAATAATAGTAATAAGGATAATAAAAATAGTTATAGCGATAATAATAATAGTAATAGGGATAATAATAACAATTATAACGATAATACTAGTAGTATTAACGATCATAATAATAGATATAAGGACAAAAACAAGAGTAATAGGGATAATAATAATAGTTATAGTGCTAGTACTAATGTGTAATAAGAATATAATAATAGTTATAAGGATAAAGACAAGAGTAATATTGATAGTAATAATAGAATAAGGATTATAAAAATAGTTATATGGACAAAGACAAGAGTAATAGGGATAGAAATAATAGAATAAGAATAATAATAACAGTCATAGCGATAATAATAATAGTAATAAGGATAATAATAATAGTTATATGGACAAAGACAAGAGTAATAGGGATAGTAATAATAGTAATAAAGATAATAATAATAGATATAGCGATAATAATAATAGTAATAAGGATAATAATAATAGTTATAGTGCTAGTAATAATTGTAGTAAGGATAATAATAATAGTTATAAGGATAAAGACAAGAGTAATAGGAATAGTAATAATGGAATAAGAATAATAATAACAGTCATAGCGATAATAATAATAGTAATAAGGATAATAAAAATAGTTATATGGACAAAGACAAGAGTAATAGGGATAGTAATAATAGTAATAAGGATAATAATAATAGATATAGCGATAATAATAATAGTAATAAAGGTAATAATAATAGTTATAGTGCTACTAATAATAGAAATAAGGATAATAATAATAGACATAGCGATAATAATAATAGTAATAAGTATAATAATAATAGTTATAGTGCTAGTAATAATTGTAGTAAGGATAATAATAATAGTTATAAGGATAAAGACAAGAGTAATACGGATAGTAATAATAGAATAAGGATAATAATAACAGTTATAGCGATAATAATAATAGTAATGAGGATAATAATAATAGTTATAGCGATAATAATAATAGTAATAAGGATAATAATAACAGTCATAGCGATAATAATAATAGTAATAAGGATAATAAAAATAGTTATAAGGACAAAGACAAGAGTAATAGGAATAGTAATAATAGAATAAGAATAATAATAACAGTCATAGCGATAATAATAATAGTAATAAGGATAATAATAATAGATGTAGCGATAATAATAATAGTAAAAAGGGTAATAATAATAGTAATAAGGCTAATAATAATAGTTATAGCGATAATAATAATAGTAATAGGGATAATAATAACAATTATAACGATAATACTAATAGTATTAACGATCATAATATTAGATATAAGGACAAAAACAAGAGTAATAGGTATAATAATAATAGTTATAGTGCTAGTACTAATGTGTAATAAGGATATAATAATAGTTATAATAATAAAGACAAGAGTAATAGGGATAGTAATAATATAATAAGGATAATAATAACAGTCATAGGGATAATAATAATAGTAATAAGGATAATAATAATAGTTATAGTGCTACCAATAATAGTAATAAGGATTATAGTAACAGTTATAAGGATAAAGACAAGAGTAATAGGGATAGTAAGAATAGTAATAAGGATAATAATAATAGATATAGCGATAATAATAATAGTAATAAAGGTAATAATAATAGTTATAGTGCTACTAATAATAGAAATAAGGATAATAATAATAGTTATAAGGATAGAGACAAGAGTAATAGGGATAGTAATAATATAATAAGGATAATAATAACAGTCATAGCGATAATAATAATAGTAACAAGGATAATAATAATAGTTATAGTGCTAGTAATAATTGTAGTAAGGATAATAATAATAGTTATAAGGATAAAGACAAGAGTAATAGGAATAGTAATAATAGAATAAGAATAATAATAACAGTCATAGCGAAAATAATAATAGTAATAAGGATAATAATAATAGTTATAAGGATAGAGACAAGAGTAACAGGGATAGTATTAATAGAATAAGTATAATTATATCAGTCATAGCGATAATAATAATAGTAATAATGATAGTAATAATAGCTATAAGGATAAAGACAAGAGTAATAGGGATAGTAATAATAGTAATAAGGATAATAATAATAGATATAGCGATAATAATAATAGTAATAAAGGTAATAATAATAGTTATAGTGCTACTAATAATAGAAATAAGGATAATAATAATAGTTATAAGGATAGAGACAAGAGTAATAGGAATAGTAATAATAGAATAAGAATAATAGTATCAGTCATAGCGATAATAATAATAGTAATAAGGATAATAAAAATAGTTATATGGACAAAGACAAGAGTAATAGGGATAGAAATAATAGAATAAGAATAATAATAACAGTCATAGCGATAATAACATTAGTAATAAGGATAATAATCATAGATATAGCGATAATAATAATAGTAAAAAGGGTAATAATAATAGTTATAGTGCGAATAATAATAGTAATAAGGATAAACATAATAGTTATAGCGATAATAATAATAGTTATAAGGATAATAATAACAGTCATAGCGATAATAATAATAGTAGTAAGGATAATAATAGTAGTTATAGCGATAATAATAATAGTAATAAGGATAATAATAATAGTTGTAGTGCGAATAATAATGGTAATATGCATAAACATAATAGTTATAGTGCTAATAATACTAGTAATAAGGATAATAATAACAGTTATAACGATAATACTAATAGTATTAACGTTCATAATAATAGATATAAGGACAAAAACAAGAGTTATAGGGATAGTAATAATAGTATATGGATAATAATAACAGTCATAGCGATAATAATAATAGTAATAAGGATAATAATAATAGTTATAGTGCTAATAATAATAGTAATAAGCATAATAATAATAGTTATAACGATAAAGACAAGAGTAATAGGGATAGAAATAATAGAATAAGGATAATAATAACAATCATAGCGATAATATTAATAGTAATAAGGATAATAATAATAGTTATAGCGACAATAATAATAGTAATAAGGATAATAATTATAGTTATAGCGATAATAATAATAGTTATAAGGATAAAGTGAAGAGTAATAGGGATAGTAATAATAGAATAAGGATAATAATAACAGACATGGCGATAATAATAATAGTAGTAAGGATAATAATAATAGTTATAGTGCGAATAATAATGGTAATAAGGATAAACATAATAGTTATAGTGCTAATAATACTAGTAATAAGGATAATAATAACAGTTACAGCAATAATAATAATAGGAATAACGATAATTATAACAGATATAGCGATAATAATAATAGTAATAAGGATAATAATCACAGTTATAGCGATAATAATAATAGTAATAAGGGAAATAATAATAGTTATAAGGTTGAGGACAAGAGTAATAGGGATAGAAATAATAGAATAAGGATAATAATAACAATCATAGCGATAATAATAATAGAATAAGGATAATAATAACAGTCATAGCGATAATAATAATAGTAATAAGGATAATAATAATAGTTATAGCGATAATAATAATAGTTATAAGGATAAAGTGAAGAGTAATAGGGATAGTAATAATAGAATAAGGATAATAATAACAGACATGGCGATAATAATAATAGTAGTAAGGATAATAATAATAGTTATAGTGCGAATAATAATAGTAATAAGCATAATAATAATAGTTATAACGATAAAGACAAGAGTAATAGGGATAATAATAATAGTAATAATGATAATAATAATACTTATAAGGATAAAGACAAGAGTAATAGGGATAGTAATAAAAGAATAAGGATAATAATAACAGTCATAGCGATAATAATAATAGTTATAGCGCGAATAATAATAATAATAAGGATAAACATAATAGTTATTGTGGTTCTAATACTAGTAATTAGGATAATAATAATAGTTATAGTGCGAATAATAATAGCAATAAGGATAAGCATAATAGTTATAGTCCTAATAATACTTGTAATAAGGATAATAATAATAGTTATAGAGCTAATCATAATAGTAATAAGGATAATAATCACAGTTATAGCGATAATAATAATAGTAATAAGGATAATAATAATAGTTATAGTGCTAATAATAATAGTAATAAGCATAATAATAATAGTTATAACGATAAAGACAAGAGTAATAGGGATAGAAATAAAGAATAAGGATAATAATAACAATCATAGCGACAATAATAATGGTAATAAGGGTTATAATAATAGTTATAGTGCTAATAATACTAGTAATAAGGAAAATAATAATAGTTATAGCGACAATAATAATAGTAATAAGGATAATAATAACAGTTATAGTGCGAATAATAATAGTAATAAGGATAAACATAATAGTTATAGCGATAATAATAATAGTTATAAGGATAAAGTGAAGAGTAATAGGGATAGTAATAATAGAATAAGGATAATAATAACAGTCATAGCGATAATAATAGTAGTAGTAAGGATAATAATAATAGTAATAAGCATAATAATAATAGTTATAAGGATAGAGACAAGAGTAATAGGGATAGTAATAATAGAATAAGGATAATAATAAGAGTCATAGCGATAATAATAATAGTAATAAGGATAATAATAATAGTAATAAGGATAATAATAATAGTTATAGTGCTAATAATAATAGTAATAACGATAATAATAACAGTTACAGCAATAATAATAATAGGAATAACGATAATTATAGCAGATATAGCGATAATAATAATAGTAATAAGGATAATAATCACAGTTATAGCGATAATAATAATAGTAATAAGGGAAATAATAATAGTTATAAGGTTGAGGACAAGAGTAATAGGGATAGTAATAATAGAATAAGTATAATAATAGCAGTCATAGCGATAATAATAATAGAATAAGGATAATAATAACAGTCATAGCGATAATAATAATAGTAATAAGGATAATAATAATAGTTATAGCGATAATAATAATAGTTATAAGGATAAAGTGAAGAGTAATAGGGATAGTAATAATAGAATAAGGATAATAATAACAGACATGGCGATAATAATAATAGTAGTAAGGATAATAATAATAGTTATAGCGATAATAATAATAGTAATAAGGATAATAATAACAGTTATAGCGATAATAATAATAGTAATAAGGGAAATAATAATAATTATCAGGATAAAAACAAGAGTAATAGGGATAGTAATAATACAATAAGTATAATAATAACAGTCATAGCGATAATAATAATAGTAATAAGGATAATAATAATAGTTATAGTGCTAGTAATAATAGTAATAAGGATAATAATAATAGTTATAGCGATATTAATAATAGTTATAAGGATAAAGTGAAGAGTAATAGGGACAGTAATAATAGAATAAGGATAACAATAACAGTCATAGCGATAATAATAATAGTAGTAAGGATAATAATAATAGTTATAGCGATAATAATAAGAGTAATAAGGATAATAATAATAGTTATAGGGATAGTAATAATAGAAAAAGGATAATAATAATAGTAGGAAGGATAATAATAATAGTTATAGCGATAATAATAATAGTAATAAGGATAATAATAATTGTTATAGTGCGAATAATAATGGTAATAAGGATAAACATAATAGTTATAGTGCTAATAATACTAGTAATAAGGATAATAATAACAGTTATAACGATAATACTAATAGTATTAACGATCATAATAATAGATATAAGGACAAAAACAAGAGTTATAGCGATAATAATAATGGTAATAAGGATAATAATAACAGTTATAGCGATAATAATAATAGTAATAAGGGAAATAATAATAGTTATAAGGTTGAGGACAAGAGTAATAGGGATAGTAATAATAGAATAAGTATAATAGAAGCAGTCATGGCGATAATAATAATAGTAATAAGGATCATAATAACATTTATAGTGCGAATAATAATAGCAATAAGGATAAACATAATAGTTATAGTGCTAATAATACTTGTAATAAGGATAATAATAATAGTTATAGAGCTAATCATAATAGTAATAAGGATAATAATCACAGTTATAGCGATAATAATAATAGTAATAAGGATTATAATAATAGTTATAGTGCTAATGATAATAGTAATAAGGATAATAATAATAGTTATAGCGACAATAATAATAGTAATAAGGATAATAATAACAGTTATAGTGCGAATAATAATAGTAATAAGGATAAACATAATAGTTATAGCGATAATAATAATAGTTATAAGGATAATAATAACAGTCATAGCGATAATAATAATAGTTATAGCGCGAATAATAATAATAATAAGGATAAACATAATAGTTATTGTGGTTCTAATACTAGTAATTAGGATAATAATAATAGTTATAGTGCGAATAGTAATAGCAATAAGGATAAACATAATAGTTATAGTCCTAATAATACTTGTAATAAGGATAATAATAATAGTTATAGAGCTAATCATAATAGTAATAAGGATAATAATCACAGTTATAGCGATAATAATAATAGTAATAAGGATAATAATAATAGTTATAGTGCTAATAATAATAGTAATAAGCATAATAATAATAGTTATAACGATAAAGACAAGAGTAATAGGGATAGAAATAAAGAATAAGGATAATAATAACAATCATAGCGACAATAATAATGGTAATAAGGGTTATAATAATAGTTATAGTGCTAATAATACTAGTAATAAGGAAAATAATAATAGTTATAGCGACAATAATAATAGTAATAAGGATAATAATAACAGTTATAGTGCGAATAATAATAGTAATAAGGATAAACATAATAGTTATAGCGATAATAATAATAGTTATAAGGATAAAGTGAAGAGTAATAGGGATAGTAATAATAGAATAAGGATAATAATAACAGTCATAGCGATAATAATAGTAGTAGTAAGGATAATAATAATAGTAATAAGCATAATAATAATAGTTATAAGGATAGAGACAAGAGTAATAGGGATAGTAATAATAGAATAAGGATAATAATAAGAGTCATAGCGATAATAATAATAGTAATAAGGATAATAATAATAGTAATAAGGATAATAATAATAGTTATAGTGCTAATAATAATAGTAATAACGATAATAATAACAGTTACAGCAATAATAATAATAGGAATAACGATAATTATAGCAGATATAGCGATAATAATAATAGTTATAAGGATAATAATCACAGTTATAGCGATAATAATAATAGTAATAAGGGAAATAATAATAGTTATAAGGTTGAGGACAAGAGTAATAGGGATAGTAATAATAGAATAAGTATAATAATAGCAGTCATAGCGATAATAATAATAGAATAAGGATAATAATAACAGTCATAGCGATAATAATAATAGTAATAAGGATAATAATAATAGTTATAGTGCTAATAGTAATAGTAATAAGCATAATAATAATAGTTATAACGATAAAGACAAGAGTAATAGGGATAGAAATAATAGAATAAGGATAATAATAACAATCATAGCGATAATATTAATAGTAATAAGGATAATAATAATAGTTATAGCGACAATAATAATAGTAATAAGGATAATAATAATAGTTATAGCGATAATAATAATAGTTATAAGGATAAAGTGAAGAGTAATAGGGATAGTAATAATAGAATAAGGATAATAATAACAGACATGGCGATAATAATAATAGTAGTAAGGATAATAATAATAGTTATAGTGCGAATAATAATGGTAATAAGGATAAATATAATAGTTATAGTGCTAATAATACTAGTAATAAGGATAATAATAACAGTTGCAGCAATAATAATAATAGGAATAACGATAATTATAACAGATATAGTGATAATAATAATAGTAATAAGGATAATAATCACAGTTATAGCGATAATAATAATAGTAATAAGGGAAATAATAATAGTTATAAGGTTGAGGACAAGAGTAATAGGGATAGTAATAATAGAATAAGTATAATAATAGCAGTCATAGCGATAATAATAATAGAATAAGGATAATAATAACAGTCATAGCGATAATAATAATAGTAATAAGGATAATAATAATAGTTATAGCGATAATAATAATAGTTATAAGGATAAAGTGAAGAGTAATAGGGATAGTAATAATAGAATAAGGATAGTAATAACAGACATGGCGATAATAATAATAGTAGCAAGGATAATAATAATAGTTATAGTGCTAATAATAATAGTAATAAGCATAATAATAATAGTTATAACGATAATGACAAGAGTAATAGGGATAGAAATAATAGAATAAGGATAATAATAACAATCATAGCGATAATAATAATAGTAGTAAGGATAATAATAATAGTTATAGTGCGAATAATAATGGTAATAAGGATAAATATAATAGTTATAGTGCTAATAATACTAGTAATAAGGATAATAATAACAGTTGCAGCAATAATAATAATAGGAATAACGATAATTATAACAGATATAGCGATAATAATAATAGTAATAAGGATAGTAATCACAGTTATAGCGATAATAATAATAGTAATAAGGGAAATAATAATAGTTATAAGGTTGAGGACAAGAGTAATAGGGATAGTAATAATAGAATAAGTATAATAATAGCAGTCATAGCGATAATAATAATAGAATAAGGATAATAATAACAGTCATAGCGATAATAATAATAGTAATAAGGATAATAATAATAGTTATAGCGATAATAATAATAGTTATAAGGATAAAGTGAAGAGTAATAGGGATAGTAATAATAGAATAAGGATAATAATAACAGACATGGCGATAATAATAATAGTAGCAAGGATAATAATAATAGTTATAGTGCTAATAATAATAGTAATAAGCATAATAATAATAGTTATAACGATAATGACAAGAGTAATAGGGATAGAAATAATAGAATAAGGATAATAATAACAATCATAGCGATAATATTAATAGTAATAAGGATAATAATAATAGATATAGCGATAATAATAATAGTAATAAGGATCATAATAACATTTATAGTGCGAATAATAATAATAATAAGGATAAACATAATAGTTATTGTGGTTCTAATACTAGTAATAAGGATAATAATAATAGTTATAGTGCGAATAATAATAGCAATAAGCATAAACATAATAGTTATAGTGCTAATAATACTTGTAATAAGGATAATAATAATAGTTATAGAGCTAATCATAATAGTAATAAGGATAATAATCACAGTTATAGCGATAATAATAATAGTAATAAGGATAATAATAATAGTTATAGTGCTAATAATAATAGTAATAAGCATAATAATAATAGTTATAACGATAAAGACAAGAGTAATAGGGATAGAAATAAAGAATAAGGATAATAATAACAATCATAGCGATAATAATAATAGTAATAAGGATTATAATAATAGTTACAAGGATAATAATAATAGTTATAGCGACAATAATAATAGTAATAAGGATAATAATAATAGTTATAGCGATAATAATAATAGTTATAAGGATAAAGTGAAGAGTAATAGGGATAGTAATAATAGAATAAGGATAATAATAACAGACATGGCGATAATAATAATAGTAGTAAGGATAATAATAATAGTTATAGTGCGAATAATAATGGTAATAAGGATAAATATAATAGTTATAGTGCTAATAATACTAGTAATAAGGATAATAATAACAGTTGCAGCAATAATAATAATAGGAATAACGATAATTATAACAGATATAGCGATAATAATAATAGTAATAAGGATAATAATCACAGTTATAGCGATAATAATAATAGTAATAAGGGAAATAATAATAGTTATAAGGTTGAGGACAAGAGTAATAGGGATAGTAATAATAGAATAAGTATAATAATAGCAGTCATAGCGATAATAATAATAGAATAAGGATAATAATAACAGTCATAGCGATAATAATAATAGTAATAAGGATAATAATAATAGTTATAGCGATAATAATAATAGTTATAAGGATAAAGTGAAGAGTAATAGGGATAGTAATAATAGAATAAGGATAATAATAACAGACATGGCGATAATAATAATAGTAGCAAGGATAATAATAATAGTTATAGTGCTAATAATAATAGTAATAAGCATAATAATAATAGTTATAACGATAATGACAAGAGTAATAGGGATAGAAATAATAGAATAAGGATAATAATAACAATCATAGCGATAATAATAATAGTAGTAAGGATAATAATAATAGTTATAGTGCGAATAATAATGGTAATAAAGATAAATATAATAGTTATAGTGCTAATAATACTAGTAATAAGGATAATAATAACAGTTGCAGCAATAATAATAATAGGAATAACGATAATTATAACAGATATAGCGATAATAATAATAGTAATAAGGATAGTAATCACAGTTATAGCGATAATAATAATAGTAATAAGGGAAATAATAATAGTTATAAGGTTGAGGACAAGAGTAATAGGGATAGTAATAATAGAATAAGTATAATAATAGCAGTCATAGCGATAATAATAATAGAATAAGGATAATAATAACAGTCATAGCGATAATAATAATAGTAATAAGGATAATAATAATAGTTATAGCGATAATAATAATAGTTATAAGGATAAAGTGAAGAGTAATAGGGATAGTAATAATAGAATAAGGATAATAATAACAGACATGGCGATAATAATAATAGTAGCAAGGATAATAATAATAGTTATAGTGCTAATAATAATAGTAATAAGCATAATAATAATAGTTATAACGATAATGACAAGAGTAATAGGGATAGAAATAATAGAATAATTATAATAATAACAATCATAGCGATAATATTAATAGTAATAAGGATAATAATAATAGATATAGCGATAATAATAATAGTAATAAGGATCATAATAACATTTATAGTGCGAATAATAATAATAATAAGGATAAACATAATAGTTATTGTGGTTCTAATACTAGTAATAAGGATAATAATAATAGTTATAGTGCGAATAATAATAGCAATAAGCATAAACATAATAGTTATAGTGCTAATAATACTTGTAATAAGGATAATAATAATAGTTATAGAGCTAATCATAATAGTAATAAGGATAATAATCACAGTTATAGCGATAATAATAATAGTAATAAGGATAATAATAATAGTTATAGTGCTAATAATAATAGTAATAAGCATAATAATAATAGTTATAACGATAAAGACAAGAGTAATAGGGATAGAAATAAAGAATAAGGATAATAATAACAATCATAGCGATAATAATAATAGTAATAAGGATTATAATAATAGTTACAAGGATAATAATAATAGTTATAGCGACAATAATAATAGTAATAAGGATAATAATAACAGTTATAGTGCGAATAATAATAGTAATAAGGATAAACATAATAGTTATAGCGATAGTAATAATAGTTATAAGGATAATAATAACAGTCATAGCGATAATAATAATAGTAGTAAGGATAATAATAGTAGTTATAGCGATAATAATAATAGTAATAAGGATAATAATAATAGTTGTAGTGCGAATAATAATGGTAATATGCATAAACATAATAGTTATAGTGCTAATAATACTAGTAATAAGGATAATAATAACAGTTACAGCAATAATAATAATAGGAATAACGATAATTATAACAGATATAGCGATAATAATAATAGTAATAGGGATAATAATCACAGTTATAGCGATAATAATAATAGTAATAAGGGAAATAATAATAGTTATAAGGTTGGGGACAAGAGTAATAGGGATAGTAATAATAGAATAAGTATAATAATAGCAGTCATAGCGATAATAATAATAGAATAGGGATAATAATAACAGTCATAGCGATAATAATAATAGTAATAAGGATAATAATAATAGTTATAGCGATAATAATAATAGTTATAAGGATAAAGTGAAGAGTAATAGGGATAGTAATAATAGAATAAGGATAATAATAACAGACATGGCGATAATAATAATAGTAGTAAGGATAATAATAATAGTTATAGTGCGAATAATAATGGTAATAAGGATAATAATAACAGTTATAACGATAATACTAATAGTATTAACGATCATAATAATAGATATAAGGACAAAAACAAGAGTTATAGCGATAATAATAATGGTAATAAGGATAATAATAACAGTTATAGCGATAATAATAATAGAATAAGGATAATAATAACAGTCATAGCGATAATAATAATAGTAATAAGGATAATAATAATAGTTATAGCGATAATAATAATAGTTATAAGGATAAAGTGAAGAGTAATAGGGATAGTAATAATAGAATAAGGATAATAATAACAGACATGGCGATAATAATAATAGTAGCAAGGATAATAATAATAGTTATAGTGCGAATAATAATAGTAATAAGCATAATAATAATAATAGTTATAACGATAAAGACAAGAGTAATAGGGATAGAAATAATAGAATAAGGATAATAATAACAATCATAGCGATAATAATAATAGTAATAAGGATAATAATAATAGTTATAGTGCTAATAATAATAGTAATAAGCATAATAATAATAGTTATAACGATAATGACAAGAGTAATAGGGATAGAAATAATAGAATAAGGATAATAATAACAATCATAGCGATAATATTAATAGTAATAAGGATAATAATAATAGATATAGCGACAATAATAATAGTAATAAGGATAATAATAACAGTTATAGTGCGAATAATAATAGTAATAAGCATAATAATAATAGTTATAACGATAAAGACAAGAGTAATAGGGATAGAAATAATAGAATAAGGATAATAATAACAATCATGGCGATAATAATAATAGTAACAAGGATAATAATAACAGTCATGGCGATAATAATAATAGTAATAAGGATCATAATAACATTTATAGTGCGAATAATAATAATAATAAGGATAAACATAATAGTTATTGTGGTTCTAATACTAGTAATAAGGATAATAATAATAGTTATAGTGCGAATAATAATAGCAATAAGGATAAACATAATAGTTATAGTGCTAATAATACTTGTAATAAGGATAATAATAATAGTTATAGAGCTAATCATAATAGTAATAAGGATAATAATCACAGTTATAGCGATAATAATAATAGTAATAAGGATAATAATAATAGTTATAGTGCTAATAATAATAGTAATAAGCATACTAATAATAGTTATAACGATAAAGACAAGAGTAATAGGGATAGAAATAAAGAATAAGGATAATAATAACAATCATAGCGATAATAATAATAGTAATAAGGATTATAATAATAGTTATAGTGCTAATAATACTAGTAATAAGGATAATAATAACAGTCATGGCGATAATAATAATAGGAATAAGGATAATAATAATAGTTATAGTGCTAATAATAATAGTAATAAGCATAATAATAATAGTTATAACGATAAAGACAGGAGTAATAGGGATAGAAATAAAGAATAAGGATAAGAATAACAATCATAGCGATAATATTAATAGTAATAAGGATAATAATAATAGTTATAGCGACAATAATAATAGTAATAAGCATAATAATAATAGTTATAGCGATAATAATAATAGTTATAAGGATAAAGTGAAGAGTAATAGGGATAGTAATAATAGAGTAAGGATAATAATAACAGACATGGGGATAATAACAATAGTAGTAAGGATAATAATAACAGTTATAGCGATAATAATAATAGTAATAAGGGAAATAATAATAGTTATAAGGTTGAGGACAAGAGTAATAGGGATAGTAATAATAGAATAAGTATAATAGAAGCAGTCATAGCGATAATTATAATAGCAATAAGGATAATAAAAATAGATATAGTGCTAATAATAATAGTTATAAGCATAATAATAGTAGTTATAACGATAAAGACAAGAGTAATAGGGATAGAAATAATAGAATAAGGATAATAATAACAATCATAGCGATAATAATAATAGTAATAAGGATAAACATTATAGTTATGGTGCTAATAATACTAGTAATAAGGATAATAATAAGAGCTATAGCAATAATAATAATAGTAATAAGGATAATAATAATAGTAATAAGGATGATAATGATAGTAGTTATAAGGATAAAGACCAGAGTAATAGGGATAGTAATAATAGAATAAGGATAATAATATCAGTCATAGCGATAATAATAATAGTTATAGCGATAATAATAATAGTAATAAGGATAATAATAATAGTTATAGTGCTAATAATAATAGTAATAAGCATAATAATAATAGTTATAACGATAATGACAAGAGTAATAGGGATGGAAATAATAGAATAAGGATAATAATAACAATCATAGCGATAATATTAATAGTAATAAGGATAATAATAATAGTTATAGCGACAATAATAATAGTAATAAGGATAGTAATCACAGTTATAGCGATAATAATAATAGTAATAAGGGAAATAATAATAGTTATAAGGTTGAGGACAAGAGTAATAGGGATAGTAATAATAGAATAAGTATAATAATAGCAGTCATAGCGATAATAATAATAGAATAAGGATAATAATAACAGTCATAGCGATAATAATAATAGTAATAAGGATAATAATAATAGTTATAGCGATAATAATAATAGTTATAAGGATAAAGTGAAGAGTAATAGGGATAGTAATAATAGAATAAGGATAATAATAACAGACATGGCGATAATAATAATAGTAGCACAGATAATAATAATAGTTATAGTGCTAATAATAATAGTAATAAGCATAATAATAATAGTTATAACGATAATGACAAGAGTAATAGGGATAGAAATAATAGATAATTATAATAATAACAATCATAGCGATAATATTAATAGTAATAAGGATAATAATAATAGATATAGCGATAATAATAATAGTAATAAGGATCATAATAACATTTATAGTGCGAATAATAATAATAATAAGGATAAACATAATAGTTATTGTGGTTCTAATACTAGTAATAAGGATAATAATAATAGTTATAGTGCGAATAATAATAGCAATAAGCATAAACATAATAGTTATAGTGCTAATAATACTTGTAATAAGGATAATAATAATAGTTATAGAGCTAATCATAATAGTAATAAGGATAATAATCACAGTTATAGCGATAATAATAATAGTAATAAGGATAATAATAATAGTTATAGTGCTAATGATAATAGTAATAAGCATAATAATAATAGTTATAACGATAAAGACAAGAGTAATAGGGATAGAAATAAAGAATAAGGATAATAATAACAATCATAGCGATAATAATAATAGTAATAAGGATTATAATAATAGTTACAAGGATAATAATAATAGTTATAGCGACAATAATAATAGTAATAAGGATAATAATAACAGTTATAGTGCGAATAATAATAGTAATAAGGATAAACATAATAGTTATAGCGATAGTAATAATAGTTATAAGGATAATAATAACAGTCATAGCGATAATAATAATAGTAGTAAGGATAATAATAGTAGTTATAGCGATAATAATAATAGTAATAAGGATAATAATAATAGTTGTAGTGCGAATAATAATGGTAATATGCATAAACATAATAGTTATAGTGCTAATAATACTAGTAATAAGGATAATAATAACAGTTACAGCAATAATAATAATAGGAATAACGATAATTATAACAGATATAGCGATAATAATAATAGTAATAGGGATAATAATCACAGTTATAGCGATAATAATAATAGTAATAAGGGAAATAATAATAGTTATAAGGTTGGGGACAAGAGTAATAGGGATAGTAATAATAGAATAAGTATAATAATAGCAGTCATAGCGATAATAATAATAGAATAGGGATAATAATAACAGTCATAGCGATAATAATAATAGTAATAAGGATAATAATAATAGTTATAGCGATAATAATAATAGTTATAAGGATAAAGTGAAGAGTAATAGGGATAGTAATAATAGAATAAGGATAATAATAACAGACATGGCGATAATAATAATAGTAGTAAGGATAATAATAATAGTTATAGTGCGAATAATAATGGTAATAAGGATAATAATAACAGTTATAACGATAATACTAATAGTATTAACGATCATAATAATAGATATAAGGACAAAAACAAGAGTTATAGCGATAATAATAATGGTAATAAGGATAATAATAACAGTTATAGCGATAATAATAATAGAATAAGGATAATAATAACAGTCATAGCGATAATAATAATAGTAATAAGGATAATAATAATAGTTATAGCGATAATAATAATAGTTATAAGGATAAAGTGAAGAGTAATAGGGATAGTAATAATAGAATAAGGATAATAATAACAGACATGGCGATAATAATAATAGTAGCAAGGATAATAATAATAGTTATAGTGCGAATAATAATAGTAATAAGCATAATAATAATAATAGTTATAACGATAAAGACAAGGGTAATAGGGATAGAAATAATAGAATAAGGATAATAATAACAATCATAGCGATAATAATAATAGTAATAAGGATAATAATAATAGTTATAGTGCTAATAATAATAGTAATAAGCATAATAATAATAGTTATAACGATAATGACAAGAGTAATAGGGATAGAAATAATAGAATAAGGATAATAATAACAATCATAGCGATAATATTAATAGTAATAAGGATAATAATAATAGATATAGCGACAATAATAATAGTAATAAGGATAATAATAACAGTTATAGTGCGAATAATAATAGTAATAAGCATAATAATAATAGTTATAACGATAAAGACAAGAGTAATAGGGATAGAAATAATAGAATAAGGATAATAATAACAATCATGGCGATAATAATAATAGTAACAAGGATAATAATAACAGTCATGGCGATAATAATAATAGTAATAAGGATCATAATAACATTTATAGTGCGAATAATAATAATAATAAGGATAAACATAATAGTTATTGTGGTTCTAATACTAGTAATAAGGATAATAATAATAGTTATAGTGCGAATAATAATAGCAATAAGGATAAACATAATAGTTATAGTGCTAATAATACTTGTAATAAGGATAATAATAATAGTTATAGAGCTAATCATAATAGTAATAAGGATAATAATCACAGTTATAGCGATAATAATAATAGTAATAAGGATAATAATAATAGTTATAGTGCTAATAATAATAGTAATAAGCATACTAATAATAGTTATAACGATAAAGACAAGAGTAATAGGGATAGAAATAAAGAATAAGGATAATAATAACAATCATAGCGATAATAATAATAGTAATAAGGATTATAATAATAGTTATAGTGCTAATAATACTAGTAATAAGGATAATAATAACAGTCATGGCGATAATAATAATAGGAATAAGGATAATAATAATAGTTATAGTGCTAATAATAATAGTAATAAGCATAATAATAATAGTTATAACGATAAAGACAGGAGTAATAGGGATAGAAATAAAGAATAAGGATAAGAATAACAATCATAGCGATAATATTAATAGTAATAAGGATAATAATAATAGTTATAGCGACAATAATAATAGTAATAAGCATAATAATAATAGTTATAGCGATAATAATAATAGTTATAAGGATAAAGTGAAGAGTAATAGGGATAGTAATAATAGAGTAAGGATAATAATAACAGACATGGGGATAATAACAATAGTAGTAAGGATAATAATAACAGTTATAGCGATAATAATAATAGTAATAAGGGAAATAATAATAGTTATAAGGTTGAGGACAAGAGTAATAGGGATAGTAATAATAGAATAAGTATAATAGAAGCAGTCATAGCGATAATTATAATAGCAATAAGGATAATAAAAATAGATATAGTGCTAATAATAATAGTTATAAGCATAATAATAGTAGTTATAACGATAAAGACAAGAGTAATAGGGATAGAAATAATAGAATAAGGATAATAATAACAATCATAGCGATAATAATAATAGTAATAAGGATAAACATTATAGTTATGGTGCTAATAATACTAGTAATAAGGATAATAATAAGAGCTATAGCAATAATAATAATAGTAATAAGGATAATAATAATAGTAATAAGGATGATAATGATAGTAGTTATAAGGATAAAGACCAGAGTAATAGGGATAGTAATAATAGAATAAGGATAATAATATCAGTCATAGCGATAATAATAATAGTTATAGCGATAATAATAATAGTATTAAGGATAATAATAATAGTTATAGTGCTAATAATAATAGTAATAAGCATAATAATAATAGTTATAACGATAATGACAAGAGTAATAGGGATGGAAATAATAGAATAAGGATAATAATAACAATCATAGCGATAATATTAATAGTAATAAGGATAATAATAATAGTTATAGCGACAATAATAATAGTAATAAGGATAATAATAACAGTTATAGTGCGAATAATAATAGTAATAAGCATAATAATAATAGTTATAACGATAAAGACAAGAGTAATAGGGATAGAAATAATAGAATAAGGATAATAATAACAATCATGGCCATAATAATAATAGTAATAAGGATAATAATAATACTAATAAGGATAATAATAATAGTTATAGTGCTAGTAATAATAGTAATAAGGATAATAATAATAGTTATAGCGGTAATAATAAGAGTTTTAAGGATAAAGTGAAGAGTAATAGGGATAGTAATAATAGAATAAGGATAATAATAACAGTCATAGCGATAATAATAATAGTAATAAGGATAATAATAATAGTTATAGTGCGAATAATAATAGCAATAAGGATAAACATAATAGTTATAGTGCTAATAATACTAGTAATAAGGATAATAATAACAGTTATAACGATAATACTAATAGTATTATCGATCATAATAATAGATATAAGGACAAAAACAAGAGTTATAGCGATAGGAATAATAGTAATAAGGATAATAATAACAGTTATAGCGATAATAATAATAGTAATAAGGGAAATAATAATAATTATCAGGATAAAAACAAGGGTAATAGGGATAGTAATAATACAATAAGTATAATAATAACAGTCATAGCGATAATAATAATAGTAATAAGGATAATAATAATAGTTATAGTGCTAGTAATAATAGTAATAAGGATAATAATAATAGTTATAGCGATATTAATAATAGTTATAAGGATAAAGTGAAGAGTAATAGGGATAGTAATAATAGAATAAGGATAACAATAACAGTCATAGCGATAATAATAATAGTAGTAAGGATAATAATAATAGTTATAGCGATAATAATAATAGTAATAACGATAATAATAATAGTTATAGTGCTAGTAATAATAGTAATAAGGATAATAATAATAGTTATACCGATAATAATAATAGTTAAAAGGATAAAGTGAAGAGTAATAGGGATAGTAATAATAGAATAAGGATAATAATAACAGACATGGCGATAATAATAATAGTAGTAAGGATAATAATAATAGTTATAGCGATAATAATAATAGTAATAAGCATAATAATAATAGTTATAACGATAAAGACAAGAGTAATAGGGATAGAAATAAAGAATAAGGATAATAAGAACAATCATAGCGATAATAATAATAGTAATAAGTATTATAATAATAGTTATAGTGCTAATAATACTAGTAATAAGGATAATAATAACAGTCATGGCGATAATAATAATAGGAATAAGGATAATAATAATAGTTATAGCGACAATAATAATAGAATAAGGATAATAATAACAGACATGGCGATAATAATAATAGTAGTAAGGATAATAATAATAGTTATAGCGATAATAATAATAGTAATAATGATAATAATAATTGTTATAGTGCGAATAATAATGGTAATAAGGATAAACATAATAGTTATAGTGCTAATAATACTAGTATTAAGGATAATAATAACAGTTATAACGATAATACTAATAGTATTAACGATCATAATAATAGATATACGGACAAAAACAAGAGTTATAGCGATAATAATAATGGTAATAAGGATAATAATAACAGTTATAGCGATAATAATAATAGTAATAAGGGAAATAATAATAATTATCAGGATAAAAACAAGAGTAATAGGGATAGTAATAATACAATAAGTATAATAATAACAGTCATGGCGATAATAATAATAGTAGTAAGGATAATAATAATAGTTATAGCGATAATAATAATAGTTATAAGGATAAAGTGAAGAGTAATAGGGATAGTAATAATAGAATAAGGATAATAATAACAGACATGGCGATAATAACAATAGTAGTAAGGATAATAATAACAGTTATAGCGATAATAATAATAGTAATAAGGGAAATAATAATAGTTATAAGGTTGAGGACAAGAGTAATAGGGATAGTAATAATAGAATAAGTATAATAGAAGCAGTCATAGCGATAATTATAATAGCAATAAGGATAATAATAATAGTTATAGTGCTAGTAATAATAGTTATAAGGATAAAGTGAAGAGTAATAGGGACAGTAATAATAGAATAAGGATAATAATAACAGTCATAGCGATAATAATAATAATAGTATGGATAATAATAATAGTTATAGCGATAATAATAATAGTAATAAGGATAATAATAACAGTTATAGCGATAATAATAATAGTAATAAGGGAAATAATAATAATTATCAGGATAAAGACAAGAGTAATAGGGATAGTAACAATACAATAAGTATAATAATAACAGTCATGTCGATAATAATAATAGTAATAAGGATAATAATAATAGTTATAGCGATAATAATAATAGTTATAAGGATAAAGTGAAGAGTAATAGGGATATTAATAATAGAATAAGGATAATAATAACAGTCATAGCGATAATAATAATAGTAGTAAGGATAATAATAATAGATATAACGATAATAATAATAGTAATAAGGATAATAATAATAGTTATAGTGCTAGTAATAATAGTAATAAGGATAATAGTTATAGCGATAATAATAATAGTAATAAGGATAATAATCACAGTTATAGCGATAATAATAATAGTAATAAGGGAAATAATAATAGTTATAAGATTGAGGACAAGAGTAATAGGGATAGTAATAATAGAATAAGTATAATAATAGCAGTCATAGCGATAATAATAATAGTAATAAGGATAATAGTAATAGTTATAGTGCGAATAATAATGGTAATAAGGATAAACATAATAGTTATAGTGCTAATAATACTAGTAATAAGGATAATAATCACAGTTATAGCGATAATAATAATAGTAATAAGGGAAATAATAATAGTTATAAGGTTGAGGACAAGAGTAATAGGGATAGTAATAATAGAATAAGTATAATAATAGCAGTCATAGCGATAATAATAACAGAATAAGGATAATAATAACAGTCATAGCGATAATAATAATAGTAATAAGCATAATAATAATAGTTATAGAGCTAATCATAATAGTAATAAGGATAATAATCACAGTTATAGCGATAATTATAATAGTAGTAAGGGAAATAATAATACTTATAGTTATAATAGTAACAGTAATACGGGAAATAATAATAGTTATAAGGATGAGGACAAGAGTAATAGGGATAGTAATAATAGAATAAGTATAATAATAACAGTCATAGCGATAATAATAATAGTAATAAGGATAATAATAATAGTTATAGTGCGAATAATAATAGTAATAAGCATAATAATAATAGTTATAAGTATAGAGACAAGAGTAATAGGGATAGTAATAATAGAATAAGGATAATAATAACAGTCATAGCGATAATAATAATAGTAATAAGGATAAACATTATAGTTATAGTGCTAATAATACTAGTAATAAGGATAATAATAAGAGCTATAGCAATAATAATAATAGTAATAAGGATGATAATAATAGTAGTTATAAGGATAAAGACCAGAGTAATAGGGATAGTAATAATAGAATAAGGATAATAATATCAGTCATAGCGATAATAATAATAGTAATAAGGATAATAATAATAGTTATAGTGCTAGTAATAATAGTAATAAGGATAATAATAATAGTTATAGCGGTAATAATAAGAGTTATAAGGATAAAGTGAAGAGTAATAGGGATAGTAATAATAGAATAAGGATAATAATAACAGTCATAGCGATAATAATAATAGTAATAAGGATAATAATAATAGTTATAGTGCGAATAATAATGGTAATAAGGATAAACATAATAGTTATAGTGCTAATAATACTAGTAATAAGGATAATAATAACAGTTATAACGATAATACTAATAGTAATAACGATCATAATAATAGATATAAGGACAAAAACAAGAGTTGTAGCGATAATAATAATAGTAATAAGGATATTAATAATAGTTATAAGGATAAAGTAAAGAGTAATAGGGATAGTAATAATAGAATATGGATAATAATAACAGTCATAGCGATAATAATAATAATAGTAAGGGTAATAATAATAGTTATAGCGATAATAATAATAGTAATAAGGGAAATAATAATAGTTATAAGGTTGAGGACAAGAGTAATAGGGATAGTAATAATAGAATAAGTATAATAATAGCAGTCATAGCGATAATAATAATAGAATAAGGATAATAATAACAGTCATAGCGATAATAATAATAGTAATAAGGATAATAATAATAGTTATAGCGATAATAATAATAGTAATAAGGAAAATAATCACAGTTATAGCGATAATAATAATAGTAATAAGGGAAATAATAATAGTTATAAGGTTGAGGACAAGATTAATACGGATAGTAATAATAGAATAAGTCTAATAATAGCAGTCATAGCGATAATAATAATAGAATAAGGATAATAATAACAGTCATAGCGATAATAATAATAGTAATAAGGATAATAATTATAGTTATAGAGCTAATCATAATAGTAATAAGGATTATAATCACAATTATAGCGATAATTATAATAGTAGTAAGGGAAATAATAATAGTTATAGTGATAATAGTAACAGTAATACGGGAAGTAATAATAGTTATAAGGATGAGGACAAGTGTAATAGGGATAGTAATAATAGAATAAGTATACTAATAGCAGTCATAGCGATAACAATAATAGTTATAGTGCTAGTAATAATAGAATAAGGATAATAATAACAGTCATAGCGATAATAATAATAGTAATAAGGATAATAATAATAGTTGTAGCGATAATAATAATAGTTATAAGGATAAAGTGAAGAGTAATAGGGATAGTAATAATAGAATAAGGATAATAATAACAGACATGGCGATAATAATAATAGTAGTAAGGATAATAATAATAGTTATAGTGCGAATAATAATGGTAATAAGGATAAACATAATAGTTATAGTGCTAATAATACTAGTAATAAGGATAATAATAACAGTTATAACTATAATACTAATAGTATTAACGATCATAATAATAGATATAAGGACAAAAACAAGAGTTATAGCGATAATAATAATAGTAATAAGGATAATAATAACAGTTACAGCGATAATAATAATAGTAATAAGGGAAATAATAATAATTATCAGGAAAAAAACAAGAGTAATAGGGATAGTAATAATACAATAAGTATAATAATAACAGTCATAGCGATAATAATAATAGTTATAGTGCTAGTAATAATAGTAATAAGGATAATAATAATAGCAATACCGATAATAATAATAGTTATAAGGATAAAGTGAAGAGTAATAGGGATAGTAATAATAGAATAAGGATAATAATAACAGACATGGCGATAATAATAATAGTAGTAAGGATAATAATAATAGTTATAGCGATAATAATAATAGTAATAAGGATAATAATAATTGTTATAGTGCGAATAATAATGGTAATAAGGATAAACATAATAGTTATACTGCTAATAATACTAGTATTAAGGATAATAATAACAGTTATAACGATAATACTAATAGTATTAACGATCATAATAATAGATATACGGACAAAAACAAGAGTTATAGCGATAATAATAATGGTAATAAGGATAATAATAACAGTTATAGCGATTATAATAATAGTAATAAGGGAAATAATAATAATTATCAGGATAAAAACAAGAGTAATAGGGATAGTAATAATACAATAAGTATAATAATAACAGTCATGGCGATAATAATAATAGTAGTAAGGATAATAATAATAGTTATAGCGATAATAATAATAGTTATAAGGATAAAGTGAAGAGTAATAGGGATAGTAATAATAGAATAAGGATAATAATAACCGACATGGCGATAATAACAATAGTAGTAAGGATAATAATAACAGTTATAGCGATAATAATAATAGTAATAAGGGAAATAATAATAGTTATAAGGTTGAGGACAAGAGTAATAGGGATAGTAATAATAGAATAAGTATAATAGAAGCAGTCATAGCGATAATTATAATAGCAATAAGGATAATAATAATAGATATAGTGCTAATAATAATAGTTATAAGCATAATAATAGTAGTTATAACGATAAAGACAAGAGTAAGAGGGATAGAAATAATCGAATAAGGATAATAATAACAATCATAGCGATAATAATAATAGTAATAAGGATAAACATTATAGTTATAGTGCTAATAATACTAGTAATAAGGATAATAATAAGAGCTATAGCAATAATAATAATAGTAATAAGGATAATAATAATAGTAATAAGGATGATAATAATAGTAGTTATAAGGATAAAGACCAGAGTAATAGGGATAGTAATAATAGAATAAGGATAATAATATCAGTCATAGCGATAATAATAATAGTTATAGCGATAATAATAATAGTAATAAGGATAATAATAATAGTAATAAGGATAATAATAATAGTTATAGTGCTAGTAATAATAGTAATAAGGATAATAATAATAGTTATAGCGGTAATAATAAGAGTTATAAGGATAAAGTGAAGAGTAATAGGGATAGTAATAATAGAATAAGGATAATAGTTATAGTGCTAGTAATAATAGTTATAAGGATAAAGTGAAGAGTAATAGGGACAGTAATAATAGAATAAGGATAATAATAACAGTCATAGCGATAATAATAATAATAGTATGGATAATAATAATAGTTATAGCGATAATAATAATAGTAATAAGGATAATAATAACAGTTATAGCGATAATAATAATAGTAATAAGGGAAATAATAATAATTATCAGGATAAAGACAAGAGTAATAGGGATAGTAATAATATAATAAGTATAATAATAACAGTCATGGCGATAATAATAATAGTAATAAGGATAATAATAATAGTTATAGCGATAATAATAATAGTTATAAGGATAAAGTGAAGAGTAATAGGGATATTAATAATAGAATAAGGATAATAATAACAGTCATAGCGATAATAATAATAGTAGTAAGGATAATAATAATAGATATAACGATAATAATAATAGTAATAAGGATAATAATAATAGTTATAGTGCTAGTAATAATAGTAATAAGGATAATAGTTATAGCGATAATAATAATAGTAATAAGGATAATAATCACAGTTATAGCGATAATAATAATAGTAATAAGGGAAATAATAATAGTTATAAGGTTGAGGACAAGAGTAATAGGGATAGTAATAATAGAATAAGTATAATAATAGCAGTCATAGCGATAATAATAATAGTAATAAGGATAATAGTAATAGTTATAGTGCGAATAATAATGGTAATAAGGATAAACATAATAGTTATAGTGCTAATAATACTAGTAATAAGGATAATAATAATAGTTATAGCGATAATAATAATAGTAATAAGGGAAATAATAATAGTTATAAGGTTGAGGACAAGAGTAATAGGGATAGTAATAATAGAATAAGTATAATAATAGCAGTCATAGCGATAATAATAATAGAATAAGGATAATAATAACAGTCATAGCGATAATAATAATAGTAATAAGCATAATAATAATAGTTATAGAGCTAATCATAATAGTAATAAGGATAATAATCACAGTTATAGCGATAATTATAATAGTAGTAAGGGAAATAATAATACTTATAGTGATAATAGTAACAGTAATACGGGAAATAATAATAGTTATAAGGATGAGGACAAGAGTAATAGGGATAGTAATAATAGAATAAGTATAATAATAACAGTCATAGCGATAATAATAATAGTAATAAGGATAATAATAATAGTTATAGTGCGAATAATAATAGTAATAAGCATAATAATAATAGTTATAAGTATAGAGACAAGAGTAATAGGGATAGTAATAATAGAATAAGGATAATAATAACAGTCATAGCGATAATAATAATAATAGTAAGGATAATAATAATAGTTATAGCGATAATAATAATAGTAATAAGGATAATAATAATAGTTATAGTGCGAATAATAATAGTAATAAGCATAATAATAATAGTTATAAGTATAGAGACAAGAGTAATAGGGATAGTAATAATAGAATAAGGATAATAATAACAGTCATAGCGATAATAATAATAGTAATAAGGATAATAATAATAGTTATAGCGATAATAATAATAGTAATAAGGAAAATAATCACAGTTATAGCGATAATAATAATTTTAATAAGGGAAATAATAATAGTTATAAGGTTGAGGACAAGAGTAATAGGGATAGTAATAATAGAATAAGTATAATAATAGCAGTCATAGCGATAATAATAATAGCAATAAGGATAATAATAATAGATATAGTGCTAATAATAATAGTTATAAGCATAATAATAGTAGTTATAACGATAAAGACAAGAGTAATAGGGATAGAAATAATAGAATAAGGATAATAATAACAATCATAGCGATAATAATAATAGTAATAAGGATAAACATTATAGTTATAGTGCTAATAATACTAGTAATAAGGATAATAATAAGAGCTATAGCAATAATAATAATAGTAATAAGGATAATAATAATAGTAATAAGGATGATAATAATAGTAGTTATAAGGATAAAGACCAGAGTAATAGGGATAGTAATAATAGAATAAGGATAATAATATCAGTCATAGCGATAATAATAATAGTAATAAGGATAATAATTATAGTTATAGAGCTAATCATAATAGTAATAAGGATTATAATCACAGTTATAGCGATAATTATAATAGTAGTAAGGGAAATAATAATAGTTATAGTGATAATAGTAACAGTAATACGGGAAGTAATAATAGTTATAAGGATGAGGACAAGTGTAATAGGGATAGTAATAATAGAATAAGTATACTAATAGCAGTCATAGCGATAACAATAATAGTTATAGTGCTAGTAATAATAGAATAAGGATAATAATAACAGTCATAGCGATAATAATAATAGTAATAAGGATAATAATAATAGTTGTAGCGATAATAATAATAGTTATAAGGATAAAGTGAAGAGTAATAGGGACAGTAATAATAGAATAAGGATAATAATAACAGACATGGCGATAATAATAATAGTAGTAAGGATAATAATAATAGTTATAGTGCGAATAATAATGGTAATAAGGATAAACATAATAGTTATAGTGCTAATAATACTAGTAATAAGGATAATAATAATAGCAATACCGATAATAATAATAGTTATAAGGATAAAGTGAAGATTAATAGGGATAGTAATAATAGAATAAGGATAATAATAACAGACATGGCGATAATAATAATAGTAGTAAGGATAATAATAATAGTTATAGCGATAATAATAATAGTAATAAGGATAATAATAATTGTTATAGTGCGAATAATAATGGTAATAAGGATAAACATAATAGTTATACTGCTAATAATACTAGTATTAAGGATAATAATAACAGTTATAACGATAATACTAATAGTATTAACGATCATAATAATAGATATACGGACAAAAACAAGAGTTATAGCGATAATAATAATGGTAATAAGGATAATAATAACAGTTATAGCGATAATAATAATAGTAATAAGGGAAATAATAATAATTATCAGGATAAAAACAAGAGTAATAGGGATAGTAATAATACAATAAGTATAATAATAACAGTCATGGCGATAATAATAATAGTAGTAAGGATAATAATAATAGTTATAGCGATAATAATAATAGTTATAAGGATAAAGTGAAGAGTAATAGGGATAGTAATAATAGAATAAGGATAATAATAACAGACATGGCGATAATAACAATAGTAGTAAGGATAATAATAACAGTTATAGCGATAATAATAATAGTAATAAGGGAAATAATAATAGTTATAAGGTTGAGGACAAGAGTAATAGGGATAGTAATAATAGAATAAGTATAATAGAAGCAGTCATAGCGATAATTATAATAGCAATAAGGATAATAATAATAGATATAGTGCTAATAATAATAGTTATAAGCATAATAATAGTAGTTATAACGATAAAGACAAGAGTAAGAGGGATAGAAATAATCGAATAAGGATAATAATAACAATCATAGCGATAATAATAATAGTAATAAGGATAAACATTATAGTTATAGTGCTAATAATACTAGTAATAAGGATAATAATAAGAGCTATAGCAATAATAATAATAGTAATAAGGATAATAATAATAGTAATAAGGATGATAATAATAGTAGTTATAAGGATAAAGACCAGAGTAATAGGGATAGTAATAATAGAATAAGGATAATAATATCAGTCATAGCGATAATAATAATAGTTATAGCGATAATAATAATAGTAATAAGGATAGTAATAATAGTTATAGTGCTAGTAATAATAGTAATAAGGATAATAATAATAGTTATAGCGGTAATAATAAGAGTTATAAGGATAAAGTGAAGAGTAATAGGGATAGTAATAATAGAATAAGGATAATAGTTATAGTGCTAGTAATAATAGTTATAAGGATAAAGTGAAGAGTAATAGGGACAGTAATAATAGAATAAGGATAATAATAACAGTCATAGCGATAATAATAATAATAGTATGGATAATAATAATAGTTATAGCGATAATAATAATAGTAATAAGGATAATAATAACAGTTATAGCGATAATAATAATAGTAATAAGGGAAATAATAATAATTATCAGGATAAAGACAAGAGTAATAGGGATAGTAATAATACAATAAGTATAATAATAACAGTCATGGCGATAATAATAATAGTAATAAGGATAATAATAATAGTTATAGCGATAATAATAATAGTTATAAGGATAAAGTGAAGAGTAATAGGGATATTAATAATAGAATAAGGATAATAATAACAGTCATAGCGATAATAATAATAGTAGTAAGGATAATAATAATAGATATAGCGATAATAATAATAGTAATAAGGATAATAATAATAGTTATAGTGCTAGTAATAATAGTAATAAGGATAATAGTTATAGCGATAATAATAATAGTAATAAGGATAATAATCACAGTTATAGCGATAATAATAATAGTAATAAGGGAAATAATAATAGTTATAAGGTTGAGGACAAGAGTAATAGGGATAGTAATAATAGAATAAGTATAATAATAGCAGTCATAGCGATAATAATAATAGTAATAAGGATAATAATAATAGTTATAGTGCGAATAATAATAGTAATAAGCATAATAATAATAGTTATAAGTATAGAGACAAGAGTAATAGGGATAGTAATAATAGAATAAGGATAATAATAACAGTCATAGCGATAATAATAATAATAGTAAGGATAATATTAATAGTTATAGCGATAATAATAATAGTAATAAGGATAATAATAATAGTTATAGTGCGAATAATAATAGTAATAAGCATAATAATAATAGTTATAAGTATAGAGACAAGAGTAATAGGGATAGTAATAATAGAATAAGGATAATAATAACAGTCATAGCGATAATAATAATAGTAATAAGGATAATAATAATAGTTATAGCGATAATAATAATAGTAATAAGGAAAATAATCACAGTTATAGCGATAATAATAATAGTAATAAGGGAAATAATAATAGTTATAAGGTTGAGGACAAGAGTAATAGGGATAGTAATAATAGAATAAGTATAATAATAGCAGTCATAGCGATAATAATAATAGCAATAAGGATAATAATAATAGATATAGTGCTAATAATAATAGTTATAAGCATAATAATAGTAGTTATAACGATAAAGACAAGAGTAATAGGGATAGAAATAATAGAATAAGGATAATAATAACAATCATAGCGATAATAATAATAGTAATAAGGATAAACATTATAGTTATAGTGCTAATAATACTAGTAATAAGGATAACAATAAGAGCTATAGCAATAATAATAATAGTAATAAGGATAATAATAATAGTAATAAGGATGATAATAATAGTAGTTATAAGGATAAAGACCAGAGTAATAGGGATAGTAATAATAGAATAAGGATAATAATATCAGTCATAGCGATAATAATAATAGTAATAAGGATAATAATAATAGTTATAGTGCTAGTAATAATAGTAATAAGGATAATAATAATAGTTATAGCGGTAATAATAAGAGTTATAAGGATAAAGTGAAGAGTAATAGGGATAGTAATAATAGAATAAGGATAATAATAACAGTCATAGCGATAATAATAATAGTAATAAGGATAATAATAATAGTTATAGTGCGAATAATAATGGTAATAAGGATAAACATAATAGTTATAGTGCTAATAATACTAGTAATAAGGATAATAATAACAGTTATAACGATAATACTAATAGTATTAACGATCATAATAATAGATATAAGGACAAAAACAAGAGTTGTAGCGATAATAATAATAGTAATAAGGATATTAATAATAGTTATAAGGATAAAGTAAAGAGTAATAGGGATAGTAATAATAGAATAAGGATAATAATAACAGTCATAGCGATAATAATAATAATAGTAAGGATAATAATAATAGTTATAGCGATAATAATAATAGTAATAAGGGAAATAATAATAGTTATAAGGTTGAGGACAAGAGTAATAGGGATAGTAATAATAGAATAAGTATAATAATAGCAGTCATAGCGATAATAATAATAGAATAAGGATAATAATAACAGTCATAGCGATAATAATAATAGTAATAAGGATAATAATAATAGTTATAGCGATAATAATAATAGTAATAAGGAAAATAATCACAGTTATAGCGATAATAATAATAGTAATAAGGGAAATAATAATAGTTATATGGTTGATGACAAGATTAATACGGATAGTAATAATAGAATAAGTCTAATAATAGCAGTCATAGCGATAATAATAATAGAATAAGGATAATAATAACAGTCATAGCGATAATAATAATAGTAATAAGGATAATAATTATAGTTATAGAGCTAATCATAATAGTAATAAGGATTATAATCACAGTTATAGCGATAATTATAATAGTAGTAAGGGAAATAATAATAGTTATAGTGATAATAGTAACAGTAATACGGGAAGTAATAATAGTTATAAGGATGAGGACAAGTGTAATAGGGATAGTAATAATAGAATAAGTATACTAATAGCAGTCATAGCGATAACAATAATAGTTATAGTGCTAGTAATAATAGAATAAGGATAATAATAACAGTCATAGCGATAATAATAATAGTAATAAGGATAATAATAATAGTTGTAGCGATAATAATAATAGTTATAAGGATAAAGTGAAGAGTAAGAGGGATAGTAATAATAGAATAAGGATAATAATAACAGACATGGCGATAATAATAATAGTAGTAAGGATAATAATAATAGTTATAGCGATAATAATAATAGTAATAAGGATAATAATAATTGTTATAGTGCGAATAATAATGGTAATAAGGATAAACATAATAGTTATACTGCTAATAATACTAGTATTAAGGATAATAATAACAGTTATAACGATAATACTAATAGTATTAACGATCATAATAATAGATATGCGGACAAAAACAAGAGTTATAGCGATAATAATAATGGTAATAAGGATAATAATAACAGTTATAGCGATAATAATAATAGTAATAAGGGAAATAATAATAATTATCAGGATAAAAACAAGAGTAATAGGGATAGTAATAATACAATAAGTATAATAATAACAGTCATGGCGATAATAATAATAGTAGTAAGGATAATAATAATAGTTATAGCGATAATAATAATAGTTATAAGGATAAAGTGAAGAGTAATAGGGATAGTAATAATAGAATAAGGATAATAATAACAGACATGGCGATAATAACAATAGTAGTAAGGATAATAATAACAGTTATAGCGATAATAATAATAGTAATAAGGGAAATAATAATAGTTATAAGGTTGAGGACAAGAGTAATAGGGATAGTAATAATAGAATAAGTATAATAGAAGCAGTCATAGCGATAATTATAATAGCAATAAGGATAATAATAATAGATATAGTGCTAATAATAATAGTTATAAGCATAATAATAGTAGTTATAACGATAAAGACAAGAGTAAGAGGGATAGAAATAATCGAATAAGGATAATAATAACAATCATAGCGATAATAATAATAGTAATAAGGATAAACATTATAGTTATAGTGCTAATAATACTAGTAATAAGGATAATAATAAGAGCTATAGCAATAATAATAATAGTAATAAGGATAATAATAATAGTAATAAGGATGATAATAATAGTAGTTATAAGGATAAAGACCAGAGTAATAGGGATAGTAATAATAGAATAAGGATAATAATATCAGTCATAGCGATAATAATAATAGTTATAGCGATAATAATAATAGTAATAAGGATAATAATAATAGTAATAAGGATAATAATAATAGTTATAGTGCTAGTAATAATAGTAATAAGGATAATAATAATAGTTATAGCGGTAATAATAAGAGTTATAAGGATAAAGTGAAGAGTAATAGGGATAGTAATAATAGAATAAGGATAATAGTTATAGTGCTAGTAATAATAGTTATAAGGATAAAGTGAAGAGTAATAGGGACAGTAATAATAGAATAAGGATAATAATAACAGTCATAGCGATAATAATAATAATAGTATGGATAATAATAATAGTTATAGCGATAATAATAATAGTAATAAGGATAATAATAACAGTTATAGCGATAATAATAATAGTAATAAGGGAAATAATAATAATTATCAGGATAAAGACAAGAGTAATAGGGATAGTAATAATACAATAAGTATAATAATAACAGTCATGGCGATAATAATAATAGTAATAAGGATAATAATAATAGTTATAGCGATAATAATAATAGTTATAAGGATAAAGTGAAGAGTAATAGGGATATTAATAATAGAATAAGGATAATAATAACAGTCATAGCGATAATAATAATAGTAGTAAGGATAATAATAATAGATATAACGATAATAATAATAGTAATAAGGATAATAATAATAGTTATAGTGCTAGTAATAATAGTAATAAGGATAATAGTTATAGCGATAATAATAATAGTAATAAGGATAATAATCACAGTTATAGCGATAATAATAATAGTAATAAGGGAAATAATAATAGTTATAAGGTTGAGGCCAAGAGTAATAGGGATAGTAATAATAGAATAAGTATAATAATAGCAGTCATAGCGATAATAATAATAGTAATAAGGATAATAGTAATAGTTATAGTGCGAATAATAATGGTAATAAGGATAAACATAATAGTTATAGTGCTAATAATACTAGTAATAAGGATAATAATAATAGTCATAGCGATAATAATAATAGTAATAAGGGAAATAATAATAGTTATAAGGTTGAGGACAAGAGTAATAGGGATAGTAATAATAGAATAAGTATAATAATAGCAGTCATAGCGATAATAATAATAGAATAAGGATAATAATAACAGTCATAGCGATAATAATAATAGTAATAAGCATAATAATAATAGTTATAGAGCTAATCATAATAGTAATAAGGATAATAATCACAGTTATAGCGATAATTATAATAGTAGTAAGGGAAATAATAATACTCATAGTGATAATAGTAACAGTAATACGGGAAATAATAATAGTTATAAGGATGAGGACAAGAGTAATAGGGATAGTAATAATAGAATAAGTATAATAATAACAGTCATAGCGATAATAATAATAGTAATAAGGATAATAATAATAGTTATAGTGCTAATAATAATAGTAATAACGATAATAATAACAGTTACAGCAATAACAATAATAGGAATAACGATAATTCTAACAGATATAGTGATAATAATAATAGTAATAAGGATAATAATCACAGTTATACCGATAATAATAATAGTAATAAGGGAAATAATAATAGTTATAAGGTTGAGGACAAGAGTAATAGGGATTGTAATAATAGAATAAGTATAATAATAGCAGTCATAGCGATAATAATAATAGAATAAAGATAATAATAACAGTCATAGCGATAATAATAATAGTAATAAGGATAATAATAATAGTTATAATGCTAATAATAATAGTAATAAGCATAATAATAATAGTTATAACGATAAAGACAAGAGTAATAGGGATAGAAATAATAGAATAAGGATAATAATAACAATCATAGCGATAATAATAATAGTAATAAGGATAATAATAATGGTTATAGCGATATTAATAATAGTTATAAGGATAAAGTGAAGAGTAATAGGGATAGTAATAATAGAATAAGGATAATAATAACAGTCATAGCGATAACAATAATAATAGTAAGGATAATAATAATAGTTATAGCGATAATAATAATAGTAATAAGGATAATAATAATAGTTATAGTGCGAATAATAATAGTAATAAGGATAAACAGAATTGTTATAGTGCTAATAATACTAGTAATAAGGATAATAATAATAGTTATAGTGCTAGTAATAATAGTAATAAGGATAATAATAATAGTTATAGCGATAATAATAATAGTTATAAGGATAATAATATTAGTTATAAGGATAAAGTGAAGAGTAATAGGGATAGTAATAATAGAATAAGGATAATAATAACAGTCATAGCGATAATAATAGTAGTAGTAAGGATAATATTAATAGTAATAAGCATAATAATAATAGTTATAAGGATAGAGACAAGAGTAATAGGGATAGTAATAATAGAATAAGGATAATAATAACAGTCATAGCGATAATAATAATAGTAATAAGGTTAATAATAATAGTAATAAGGAAAATAATCACAGTTATAGCGATAATAATAATAGTAATAAGGGAAATAATAATAATTATCAGGAAAAAAACAAGAGTAATAGGGATAGTAATAATACAATAAGTATAATAATAACAGTCATAGCGATAATAATAATAGTTATAGTGCTAGTAATAATAGTAATAAGGATAATAATAATAGTTATAGCGATATTAATAATAGTTATACGGATAAAGTGAAGAGTAATAGGGATAGTAATAATAGAATAAGGATAATAATAACAGTCATAGCGATAATAATAATAATAGTAAGGATAATAATAATAGTTATAGCGATAATAATAATAGTAATAAGGATAATAATAATAGTTATAGTGCGAATAATAATAGTAATAAGGATAAACAGAATAGTTATAGTGCTAATAATACTAGTAATAAGGATAATAATAATAATTATAGTGCTAGTAATAATAGTAATAAGGATAATAATAATAGTTATAGCGATAATAATAATAGTTATAAGGATAATAATATTAGTTATAAGGATAAAGTGAAGAGTAATAGGGATAGTAATAATAGAATAAGGATAATAACAACAGTCATAGCGATAATAATAATAATAGTAAGGATAATAATAATAGTTATAGCGATTATAATAATAGTAATAAGGATAATAATAATAGTTATAGTGCGAATAATAATAGTAATAAGGATAAACAGAATTGTTATAGTGTTAATAATACTAGTAATAAGGATAATAATAATAGTTATAGTGCTAGTAATAATAGTAATAAGGATAATAATAATAGTTATAGCGATATTAATAATAGTTATAAGGATAAAGTGAAGAGTAATAGGGATAGTAATAATAGAATAAGGATAACAATAACAGTCATAGCGATAATAATAATAGTAGTAAGGATAATAATAATAGTTATAGCGATAATAATAATAGTTATAAGGATAAAGTGAAGAGTAATAGGGATAGTAATAATAGAATAAGGATAATAATAACAGTCATAGCGATAATAATAATAGTAGTAAGGATAATAATAATAGATATAGCGATAATAATAATAGTAATAAGTATAATAATAATAGTTATAGTGCTAGTAATAATAGTAATAAGGATAATAATAATAGTTATAGCGATAATAATAATAGTTATAAGGATAAAGTGAAGAGTAATAGGGATAGTAATAATAGAATAAGGATAATAATAACAGACATGGCGATTATAATAATAGTAGTAAGGATAATAATAGTAGTTATAGCGATAATAATAATAGTAATAAGGATAATAATAATTGTTATAGTGCGAATAATAATGGTAATAAGGATAAACATAATAGTTATAGTGCTAATAATACTAGTAATAAGGATAATAATAACAGTTATAACGATAATACTAAGAGTATTAACGATCATAATAATAGATATAAGGACAAAAACAAGAGTTATAGCGATAATAATAATAGTAATAAGGATAATAATAATAGTTATAGTGCGAATAATAATAGTAATAAGGATAAACAGAATCGTTATGGTGCCAATAATACTAGTAATAAGGATAATAATAATAATTATAGTGCTAGTAATAATAGTAATAAGGATAATAATAATAGTTATAGCGATAATAATAATAGTTATAAGGATAATAATATTAGTTATAAGGATAAAGTGAAGAGTAATAGGGATAGTAATAATAGAATAAGGATAATAATAACAGTCATAGCGATAATAATAGTAGTACTAAGGATAATAATAATTGTAATAAGCATAATAATAATAGTTATAAGGATAGAGACAAGAGTAATAGGGATAGTAATAATAGAATAAGGATAATAATAACAGTCATAGCGATAATAATAATAGTAATAAGGATAATAATAATGGTTATAGCGATATTAATAATAGTTATAAGGATAAAGTGAAGAGTAATAGGGATAGTAATAATAGAATAAGGATAATAATAACAGTCATAGCGATAACAATAATAATAGTAAGGATAATAATAATAGTTATAGCGATAATAATAATAGTAATAAGGATAATAATAATAGTTATAGTGCGAATAATAATAGTAATAAGGATAAACAGAATTGTTATAGTGCTAATAATACTAGTAATAAGGATAATATTAATAGTTATAGTGCTAGTAATAATAGTAATAAGGATAATAATAATAGTTATAGCGATAATAATAATAGTTATAAGGATAATAATATTAGTTATAAGGATAAAGTGAAGAGTAATAGGGATAGTAATAATAGAATAAGGATAATAATAACAGTCATAGCGATAATAATAGTTATAAGGATAGAGACAAGAGTAATAGGGATAGTAATAATAGAATAAGGATAATAATAACAGTCATAGCGATAATAATAATAGTAATAAGGTTAATAATAATAGTAATAAGGAAAATAATCACAGTTATAGCGATAATAATAATAGTAATAAGGGAAATAATAATAGTTATAAGGTTGAGGACAAGAGTAATAGGGATAGTAATAATAGAATAAGTATAATAATAGCAGTCATAGCGATAATAATAATAGAATAAGGATAATAATAACAGTCATAGCGATAATAATAATAGTAATAAGGATAATAATAATAGTTATAATGCTAATAATAATAGTAATAAGCATAATAATAATAGTTATAACGATAAAGACAAGAGTAATAGGGATAGAAATAATAGAATAAGGATAATAATAACAATCATAGCGATAATAATAATAGTAATAAGGATAATAATAATAGTTATAGTGCTAGTAATAATAGTAATAAGGATAATAATAATGGTTATAGCGATATTAATAATAGTTATAAGGATAAAGTGAAGAGTAATAGGGATAGTAATAATAGAATAAGGATAATAATAACAGTCATAGCGATAACAATAATAATAGTAAGGATAATAATAATAGTTATAGCGATAATAATAATAGTAATAAGGATAATAATAATAGTTATAGTGCGAATAATAATAGTAATAAGGATAAACAGAATTGTTATAGTGCTAATAATACTAGTAATAAGGATAATAATAATAGTTATAGTGCTAGTAATAATAGTAATAAGGATAATAATAATAGTTATAGCGATAATAATAATAGTTATAAGGATAATAATATTAGTTATAAGGATAAAGTGAAGAGTAATAGGGATAGTAATAATAGAATAAGGATAATAATAACAGTCATAGCGATAATAATAGTTATAAGGATAGAGACAAGAGTAATAGGGATAGTAATAATAGAATAAGTATAATAATAGCAGTCATAGCGATAATAATAATAGTAATAAGCATAATAATAATAGTTATAGTGCGAATAATAATGGTAATAAGGATAAACATAATAGTTATAGTGCTAATAATACTAGTAATAAGGGTAATAATAACAGTTATAACGATAATACGAATAGTATTAACGATCATAATAATAGATATAAGGACAAAAACAAGAGTTATAGCGATAATAATAATAGTAATAAGGATAATAATAATAGTTATAGTGCGAATAATAATAGTAATAAGGATAAACAGAATCGTTATGGTGCCAATAATACTAGTAATAAGGATAATAATAATAATTATAGTGCTAGTAATAATAGTAATAAGGATAATAATAATAGTTATAGCGATAATAATAATAGTTATAAGGATAATAATATTAGTTATAAGGATAAAGTGAAGAGTAATAGGGATAGTAATAATAGAATAAGGATAATAATAACAGTCATAGCGATAATAATAGTAGTACTAAGGATAATAATAATTGTAATAAGCATAATAATAATAGTTATAAGGATAGAGACAAGAGTAATAGGGATAGTAATAATAGAATAAGGATAATAATAACAGTCATAGCGATAATAATAATAGTAATAAGGATAATAATAATAGTTATAGTGCTAATAATAATAGTAATAACGATAATAATAACAGTTACAGCAATAACAATAATAGGAATAACGATAATTCTAACAGATATAGTGATAATAATAATAGTAATAAGGATAATAATCACAGTTATAGCGATAATAATAATAGTAATAAGGGAAATAATAATAGTTATAAGGTTGAGGACAAGAGTAATAGGGATAGTAATAATAGAATAAGTATAATAATAGCAGTCATAGCGATAATAATAATAGAATAAGGATAATAATAACAGTCATAGCGATAATAATAATAGTAATAAGGATAATAATAATAGTTATAATGCTAATAATAATAGTAATAAGCATAATAATAATAGTTATAACGATAAAGA
>CAMAOC010000388.1:0-12500 GCA_945859555.1 Megachile ligniseca
ACAGCGACACATGCAGAGACAAGGATAGCGACAGATATAGGGGCACTTTCAGAGTCAGAGACAGAGACACAGGCAGAGACAAGGATAGCGACAGATATAGGGGCACATTCAGCTTAAGAGACAGCGACACATGCAGAGACAAGGATAGCGATAGATATAGGGGCACTTTCAGAGTCAGAGACAGAGACACAGGCAGAGACAAGGATAGCGACAGATATAGGGGCATATTCAGAGTCAGAAACCGAGACATTGATAAGGATGGCGACAGATATAGGGCCACTTTCGGAGGCAGAGACAGAGACAGTGACAGAGACAGAGACAGAGGCAGAGGCAGAGGCAGAGACAGAGACAGAGACAGAGACAGAGACAGAGACAGAGACAGAGACAGAGACAGAGACAGAGACAGAGACAGAGACAGAGACACAGGCAGAGACAAGGATAGCGACAGATGTAGGGGCACTTTCAGAGTCAGAGACAGAGACACAGGCAAAGACAAAGATAGCGACAGATGTAGGGGCACATTCAGAGTCAGAGACAGAGACACAGCCAGAGACAAGGATAGCGACAGAAATAGGGGCACATTCAGAGTCAGAGACAGAGACACAGGCAGAGACAAGGATAGCGACAGATATAGGGGCACTTTCGGAGGCAGAGGCAGAGACAGGGACAGAGACAGAGACACATTCAGAGACAAGGATAGCGACAGATGTAGGGGCACATTCAGAGTCAGAGACAGAGACACAGGCAGAGACAAGGATAGCGACAGATGTAGGGGCACATTCAGAGTCAGAGACAGAGACACAGACAGAGACAAGGATAGCGACAGATATAGGGGCACTTTTAGAATCAGAGACAGAGATACAGGCAGAGACAAGGATAGCGACAGACATAGGGGCACATTCAGTGTAAGAGACAGCGTCACATGCAGAGACAAGGATAGCGACAGATATAGGGGCACATTCAGCTTAAGAGACAGCGACACATGCAGAGACAAGGATAGCGATGGATATAGGGGCACTTTCAGAGTCAGAGACAGAGACACAGGCAGAGACAAAGATAGCGACAGATATAGGGGCACATTCAGAGTCAGAGACAGAGACATTGACAAGGATGGCGACAGATATATGGGCACTTTCGGAGGCAGAGACGGAGACACAGGCAGAGACAAGGATAACGACAGATATAGGGGCACATTCAGAGTCAGAGACAGCGACACATGCAGAGACAAGGATAGCGACAGATATAGGGGCACTTTCAGAGTCAGAGACAGCGACACATGCAGAGACAAGGATAGCGACAGATATAGGGGCACATTCAGCTTAAGAGACAGCGACACATGCAGAGACAAGGATAGCGATAGATATAGGGGCACTTTCAGAGTCAGAGACAGAGACACAGGCAGAGACAAAGATAGCGACAGATATAGGGGCACATTCAGAGTCAGAGACAGAGACATTGACAAGGATGGCGACAGATATATGGGCACTTTCGGAGGCAGAGACGGAGACACAGGCAGAGACAAGGATAACGACAGATATAGGGGCACATTCAGAGTCAGAGACAGCGACACATGCAGAGACAAGGATAGCGACAGATATAGGGGCACTTTCAGAGTCAGAGACAGAGACACAGGCAGAGACAAGGATAGCGACAGATATAGGGGCACATTCAGCTTAAGAGACAGCGACACATGCAGAGACAAGGATAGCGATAGATATAGGGGCACTTTCAGAGTCAGAGACAGAGACACAGGCAGAGACAAGGATAGCGACAGATATAGGGGCATATTCAGAGTCAGAAACCGAGACATTGATAAGGATGGCGACAGATATAGGGCCACTTTCGGAGGCAGAGACAGAGACAGTGACAGAGACAGAGACAGAGGCAGAGGCAGAGGCAGAGACAGAGACAGAGACAGAGACAGAGACAGAGACAGAGACAGAGACAGAGACAGAGACAGAGACAGAGACAGAGACACAGGCAGAGACAAGGATAGCGACAGATGTAGGGGCACTTTCAGAGTCAGAGACAGAGACACAGGCAAAGACAAAGATAGCGACAGATGTAGGGGCACATTCAGAGTCAGAGACAGAGACACAGCCAGAGACAAGGATAGCGACAGAAATAGGGGCACATTCAGAGTCAGAGACAGAGACACAGGCAGAGACAAGGATAGCGACAGATATAGGGGCACTTTCGGAGGCAGAGGCAGAGACAGGGACAGAGACAGAGACACATTCAGAGACAAGGATAGCGACAGATGTAGGGGCACATTCAGAGTCAGAGACAGAGACACAGGCAGAGACAAGGATAGCGACAGATGTAGGGGCACATTCAGAGTCAGAGACAGAGACACAGACAGAGACAAGGATAGCGACAGATATAGGGGCACTTTTAGAATCAGAGACAGAGACACAGGCAGAGACAAGGATAGCGACAGACATAGGGGCACATTCAGTGTAAGAGACAGCGACACATGCAGAGACAAGGATAGCGACAGATATAGGGGCACATTCAGCTTAAGAGACAGCGACACATGCAGAGACAAGGATAGGAATAGATATAGGGGCACTTTCAGAGTCAGAGACAGAGACACAGGCAGAGACAAAGATAGCGACAGATATAGGGGCACATTCAGAGTCAGAAACCGAGACATTGATAAGGATGGCGACAGATATAGGGGCACATTCAGAGTCAGAGACAGAGACAGGCAGAGACAAGGATAGCGACAGATATAGGGGCACATTCAGAGTCAGAGAGAGCGACACATGCAGAGACAAGGATAGCGACAGATATAGGGGCACTTTCAGAGTCAGAGACAGAGACACAGGCAGAGACAAGGATAGCGACAGATATAGGGGCACTTTCGGAGGCAGAGGCAGAGACAGGGACAGAGACAGAGACACAGGCAGAGACAAGGATAGCGACAGATGTAGGGGCACATTCAGAGTCAGAGACAGAGACACAGCCAGAGACAAGGATAGCGACAGATATAGGGGCACATTCAGAGGCAGAGACAGAGACATTGACAAGGATGGCGACAGATATAGGGCCTCTTTCGGAGGCAGAGACAGAGACATTGACAAGGATGGCGACAGATATAGGGGCACTTTCGGAGGCAGAGACAGAGACATTGACAAGGATGGCGACAGATATAGGGCCACTTTCGGAGGCAGAGACAGAGACAGTGACAGAGACAGAGACAGAGGCAGAGGCAGAGGCAGAGGCAGAGACAGAGACAGAGACAGAGACAGAGACAGAGACAGAGACAGAGACAGAGACAGAGACAGAGACACAGGCAGAGACAAGGATAGCGACAGATGTAGGGGCACATTCAGAGTCAGAGACAGAGACACAGACAGAGACAAGGATAGCGACAGATATAGGGGCACTTTTAGAATCAGAGACAGAGACACAGGCAGAGACAAGGATAGCGACAGACATAGGGGCACATTCAGTGTAAGAGACAGCGACACATGCAGAGACAAGGATAGCGACAGATATAGGGGCACATTCAGCTTAAGAGACAGCGACACATGCAGAGGCAAGGATAGGAATAGATATAGGGGCACTTTCAGAGTCAGAGACAGAGACACAGGCAGAGACAAAGATAGCGACAGATATAGGGGCACATTCAGAGTCAGAGACAGAGACATTGACAAGGATGGCGACAGATATATGGGCACTTTCGGAGGCAGAGACGGAGACACAGGCAGAGACAAGGATAACGACAGATATAGGGGCACATTCAGAGTCAGAGACAGCGACACATGCAGAGACAAGGATAGCGACAGATATAGGGGCACTTTCAGAGTCAGAGACAGAGACACAGGCAGAGACAAGGATAGCGACAGATATAGGGGCACATTCAGCTTAAGAGACAGCGACACATGCAGAGACAAGGATAGCGATAGATATAGGGGCACTTTCAGAGTCAGAGACAGAGACACAGGCAGAGACAAAGATAGCGACAGAAATAGGGGCACATTCAGAGTCAGAGACAGAGACACAGGCAGAGACAAGGATAGCGACAGATATAGGGGCATATTCAGAGTCAGAAACCGAGACATTGATAAGGATGGCGACAGATATAGGGGCACATTCAGAGTCAGAGACAGAGACAGGCAGAGACAAGGATAGCGACAGATATAGGGGCACATTCAGAGTCAGAGAGAGCGACACATGCAGAGACAAGGATAGCGACAGATATAGGGGCACTTTCAGAGTCAGAGACAGAGACACAGGCAGAGACAAGGATAGCGACAGATATAGGGGCACTTTCGGAGGCAGAGGCAGAGACAGGGACAGAGACAGAGACACAGGCAGAGACAAGGATAGCGACAGATGTAGGGGCACATTCAGAGTCAGAGACAGAGACACAGCCAGAGACAAGGATAGCGACAGATATAGGGGCACATTCAGAGGCAGAGACAGAGACATTGACAAGGATGGCAACAGATATAGGGCCACTTTCGGAGGCAGAGACAGAGGCAGAGGCAGAGGCAGAGGCAGAGGCAGAGGCAGAGGCAGAGACAGAGACAGAGACAGAGACAGAGACAGAGACAGAGACAGAGACAGAGACAGAGACAGAGACAGAGAGACAGAGAGACAGAGAGACAGAGAGACAGAGAGACAGAGAGACAGAGAGACAGAGAGACAGAGAGACAGAGAGACAGAGAGACAGAGAGACAGAGAGACAGAGAGACAGAGAGACAGAGAGACAGAGAGACAGAGAGACAGAGAGACAGAGAGACAGAGAGACAGAGAGACAGAGAGACAGAGAGACAGAGAGACAGAGAGACAGAGAGACAGAGAGACAGAGAGACAGAGAGACAGAGAGACAGAGAGACAGAGAGACAGAGAGACAGAGAGACAGAGAGACAGAGAGACAGAGAGACAGAGAGACAGAGAGACAGAGAGACAGAGAGACAGAGAGACAGAGAGACAGAGAGACAGAGAGACAGAGAGACAGAGAGACAGAGAGACAGAGAGACAGAGAGACAGAGAGACAGAGAGACAGAGAGACAGAGAGACAGAGAGACAGAGAGACAGAGAGACAGAGAGACAGAGAGACAGAGAGACAGAGAGACAGAGAGACAGAGAGACAGAGAGACAGAGAGACAGAGAGACAGAGAGACAGAGAGACAGAGAGACAGAGAGACAGAGAGACAGAGAGACAGAGAGACAGAGAGACAGAGAGACAGAGAGACAGAGAGACAGAGAGACAGAGAGACAGATAGACAGATAGACAGAGAAAGAGAGACAGAGAGACAGATAGACAGAGAAAGAGAGACAGAGAAAGAGAGACAGAGAAAGAGAGACAGAGACAGAGACAGAGACAGAGACAGAGACAGAGACAGAGACAGAGACAGAGACAGAGACAGAGACAGAGACAGAGACAGAGACAGAGACAGAGACAGAGACAGAGACAGAGACAGAGACAGAGACAGAGACAGAGACAGAGACAGAGACAGAGACAGAGACAGAGACAGAGACAGAGACAGAGACAGAGACAGAGACAGAGACAGAGACAGAGACAGAGACAGAGACAGAGACAGAGACAGAGACAGAGACAGAGACAGAGACAGAGACAGAGACAGAGACAGAGACAGAGACAGAGACAGAGACAGAGACAGAGACAGAGACAGAGACAGAGACAGAGACAGAGACAGAGACAGAGACAGAGACAGAGACAGAGACAGAGACAGAGACAGAGACAGAGACAGAGACAGAGACAGAGACAGAGACAGAGACAGAGACAGAGACAGAGACAGAGACAGAGACAGAGACAGAGACAGAGACAGAGACAGAGACAGAGACAGAGACAGAGACAGAGACAGAGACAGAGACAGAGACAGAGTCAGAGTCAGAGACAGAGACACAGGCAGAGACACAGGCAGAGACAAGGATAGCGACAGACATAGGGGCACATTCAGAGTCAGAGACAGAGACACAGGCAGAGACAAGGATAGCGACAGATATAGGGGCACTTTCAGAGTCAGAGACAGAGACACAGGCAAAGACAAAGATAGCGACAGATATAGGGGCACATTCAGAGTCAGAGACAGAGACATTGACAAGGATGGCGACAGATATATGGGCACTTTCGGAGGCAGAGACAGAGACAGTGACAGAGACAGAGACAGAGTCAGAGACAGAGACACAGGCAGAGACATGGATAGCGACAGATATAGGGGCACTTTCACAGTCAGAGACAGAGACAGAGACAGAGACAGAGACAGAGACAGAGACAGAGACAGAGACAGAGACAGAGACAGAGACAGAGACAGAGACAGAGACAGAGACAGAGACAGAGACAGAGACAGAGACAGAGAGACAGAGAGACAGAGAGACAGAGAGACAGAGAGACAGAGAGACAGAGAGACAGAGAGACAGAGAGACAGAGAGACAGAGAGACAGAGAGACAGAGAGACAGAGAGACAGAGAGACAGAGAGACAGAGAGACAGAGAGACAGAGAGACAGAGAGACAGAGAGACAGAGAGACAGAGAGACAGAGAGACAGAGAGACAGAGAGACAGAGAGACAGAGAGACAGAGAGACAGAGAGACAGAGAGACAGAGAGACAGAGAGACAGAGAGACAGAGAGACAGAGAGACAGAGAGACAGAGAGACAGAGAGACAGAGAGACAGAGAGACAGAGAGACAGAGAGACAGAGAGACAGAGAGACAGAGAGACAGAGAGACAGAGAGACAGAGAGACAGAGAGACAGAGAGACAGAGAGACAGATAGACAGATAGACAGATAGACAGATAGACAGAGAAAGAGAGACAGAGAGACAGATAGACAGAGAGACAGATAGACAGAGAGACAGATAGACAGAGAAAGAGAGACAGAGAAAGAGAGACAGAGACAGAGACAGAGACAGAGACAGAGACAGAGACAGAGACAGAGACAGAGACAGAGACAGAGACAGAGACAGAGACAGAGACAGAGACAGAGACAGAGACAGAGACAGAGACAGAGACAGAGACAGAGACAGAGACAGAGACAGAGACAGAGACAGAGACAGAGACAGAGACAGAGACAGAGACAGAGACAGAGACAGAGACAGAGACAGAGACAGAGACAGAGACAGAGACAGAGACAGAGACAGAGACAGAGACAGAGACAGAGACAGAGACAGAGACAGAGACAGAGACAGAGACAGAGACAGAGACAGAGACAGAGACAGAGACAGAGACAGAGACAGAGACAGAGACAGAGACAGAGACAGAGACAGAGACAGAGACAGAGACAGAGACAGAGACAGAGACAGAGACGGAGACAGAGACAGAGACAGAGTCAGAGTCAGAGACAGAGACACAGGCAGAGACACAGGCAGAGACAAGGATAGCGACAGACATAGGGGCACATTCAGAGTCAGAGACAGAGACACAGGCAGAGACAAGGATAGCGACAGATATAGGGGCACTTTCAGAGTCAGAGACAGAGACACAGGCAAAGACAAAGATAGCGACAGATATAGGGGCACATTCAGAGTCAGAGACAGAGACATTGACAAGGATGGCGACAGATATATGGGCACTTTCGGAGGCAGAGACAGAGACAGTGACAGAGACAGAGACAGAGTCAGAGACAGAGACACAGGCAGAGACAAGGATAGCGACAGATATAGGGGCACTTTCAGAGTCAGAGACAGAGACAGAGACAGAGACAGAGACAGAGACAGAGACAGAGACAGAGACAGAGACAGAGACAGAGACAGAGACAGAGACAGAGACAGAGACAGAGACAGAGAGACAGAGAGACAGAGAGACAGAGAGACAGAGAGACAGAGAGACAGAGAGACAGAGAGACAGAGAGACAGAGGGACAGAGAGACAGAGAGACAGAGAGACAGAGAGACAGAGAGACAGAGAGACAGAGAGACAGAGAGACAGAGAGACAGAGAGACAGAGAGACAGAGAGACAGAGAGACAGAGAGACAGAGAGACAGAGAGACAGAGAGACAGAGAGACAGAGAGACAGAGAGACAGAGAGACAGAGAGACAGAGAGACAGAGAGACAGAGAGACAGAGAGACAGAGAGACAGAGAGACAGAGAGACAGAGAGACAGAGAGACAGAGAGACAGAGAGACAGAGAGACAGAGAGACAGAGAGACAGAGAGACAGAGAGACAGAGAGACAGAGAGACAGAGAGACAGAGAGACAGAGAGACAGAGAGACAGAGAGACAGAGAGACAGAGAGACAGAGAGACAGAGAGACAGAGAGACAGAGAGACAGAGAGACAGAGAGACAGAGAGACAGAGAGACAGAGAGACAGAGAGACAGAGAGACAGAGAGACAGAGAGACAGAGAGACAGAGAGACAGAGAGACAGAGAGACAGAGAGACAGAGAGACAGAGAGACAGAGAGACAGAGAGACAGAGAGACAGAGAGACAGAGAGACAGAGAGACAGAGAGACAGAGAGACAGATAGACAGATAGACAGAGAAAGAGAGACAGAGAGACAGATAGACAGAGAAAGAGAGACAGAGAAAGAGAGACAGAGAAAGAGAGACAGAGACAGAGACAGAGACAGAGACAGAGACAGAGACAGAGACAGAGACAGAGACAGAGACAGAGACAGAGACAGAGACAGAGACAGAGACAGAGACAGAGACAGAGACAGAGACAGAGACAGAGACAGAGACAGAGACAGAGACAGAGACAGAGACAGAGACAGAGACAGAGACAGAGACAGAGACAGAGACAGAGACAGAGACAGAGACAGAGACAGAGACAGAGACAGAGACAGAGACAGAGACAGAGACAGAGACAGAGACAGAGACAGAGACAGAGACAGAGACAGAGACAGAGACAGAGACAGAGACAGAGACAGAGACAGAGACAGAGACAGAGACAGAGACAGAGACAGAGACAGAGACAGAGACAGAGACAGAGACAGAGACAGAGACAGAGACAGAGACAGAGACAGAGACAGAGACAGAGACAGAGACAGAGACAGAGACAGAGACAGAGACAGAGACAGAGACAGAGACAGAGACAGAGACAGAGACAGAGACAGAGACAGAGACAGAGTCAGAGTCAGAGACAGAGACACAGGCAGAGACACAGGCAGAGACAAGGATAGCGACAGACATAGGGGCACATTCAGAGTCAGAGACAGAGACACAGGCAGAGACAAGGATAGCGACAGATATAGGGGCACTTTCAGAGTCAGAGACAGAGACACAGGCAAAGACAAAGATAGCGACAGATATAGGGGCACATTCAGAGTCAGAGACAGAGACATTGACAAGGATGGCGACAGATATATGGGCACTTTCGGAGGCAGAGACAGAGACAGTGACAGAGACAGAGACAGAGTCAGAGACAGAGACACAGGCAGAGACATGGATAGCGACAGATATAGGGGCACTTTCACAGTCAGAGACAGAGACAGAGACAGAGACAGAGACAGAGACAGAGACAGAGACAGAGACAGAGACAGAGACAGAGACAGAGACAGAGACAGAGACAGAGACAGAGACAGAGACAGAGACAGAGACAGAGAGACAGAGAGACAGAGAGACAGAGAGACAGAGAGACAGAGAGACAGAGAGACAGAGAGACAGAGAGACAGAGAGACAGAGAGACAGAGAGACAGAGAGACAGAGAGACAGAGAGACAGAGAGACAGAGAGACAGAGAGACAGAGAGACAGAGAGACAGAGAGACAGAGAGACAGAGAGACAGAGAGACAGAGAGACAGAGAGACAGAGAGACAGAGAGACAGAGAGACAGAGAGACAGAGAGACAGAGAGACAGAGAGACAGAGAGACAGAGAGACAGAGAGACAGAGAGACAGAGAGACAGAGAGACAGAGAGACAGAGAGACAGAGAGACAGAGAGACAGAGAGACAGAGAGACAGAGAGACAGAGAGACAGAGAGACAGAGAGACAGAGAGACAGAGAGACAGAGAGACAGAGAGACAGATAGACAGATAGACAGATAGACAGATAGACAGAGAAAGAGAGACAGAGAGACAGATAGACAGAGAGACAGAGAGACAGAGAGACAGATAGACAGAGAAAGAGAGACAGAGAAAGAGAGACAGAGACAGAGACAGAGACAGAGACAGAGACAGAGACAGAGACAGAGACAGAGACAGAGACAGAGACAGAGACAGAGACAGAGACAGAGACAGAGACAGAGACAGAGACAGAGACAGAGACAGAGACAGAGACAGAGACAGAGACAGAGACAGAGACAGAGACAGAGACAGAGACAGAGACAGAGACAGAGACAGAGACAGAGACAGAGACAGAGACAGAGACAGAGACAGAGACAGAGACAGAGACAGAGACAGAGACAGAGACAGAGACAGAGACAGAGACAGAGACAGAGACAGAGACAGAGACAGAGACAGAGACAGAGACAGAGACAGAGACAGAGACAGAGACAGAGACAGAGACAGAGACAGAGACAGAGACAGAGACAGAGACAGAGACAGAGACAGAGACAGAGACAGAGACAGAGACGGAGACAGAGACAGAGACAGAGTCAGAGTCAGAGACAGAGACACAGGCAGAGACACAGGCAGAGACAAGGATAGCGACAGACATAGGGGCACATTCAGAGTCAGAGACAGAGACACAGGCAGAGACAAGGATAGCGACAGATATAGGGGCACTTTCAGAGTCAGAGACAGAGACACAGGCAAAGACAAAGATAGCGACAGATATAGGGGCACATTCAGAGTCAGAGACAGAGACATTGACAAGGATGGCGACAGATATATGGGCACTTTCGGAGGCAGAGACAGAGACAGTGACAGAGACAGAGACAGAGTCAGAGACAGAGACACAGGCAGAGACAAGGATAGCGACAGATATAGGGGCACTTTCAGAGTCAGAGACAGAGACAGAGACAGAGACAGAGACAGAGACAGAGACAGAGACAGAGACAGAGACAGAGACAGAGACAGAGACAGAGACAGAGACAGAGACAGAGACAGAGAGACAGAGAGACAGAGAGACAGAGAGACAGAGAGACAGAGAGACAGAGAGACAGAGAGACAGAGAGACAGAGAGACAGAGAGACAGAGAGACAGAGAGACAGAGAGACAGAGAGACAGAGAGACAGAGAGACAGAGAGACAGAGAGACAGAGAGACAGAGAGACAGAGAGACAGAGAGACAGAGAGACAGAGAGACAGAGAGACAGAGAGACAGAGAGACAGAGAGACAGAGAGACAGAGAGACAGAGAGACAGAGAGACAGAGAGACAGAGAGACAGAGAGACAGAGAGACAGAGAGACAGAGAGACAGAGAGACAGAGAGACAGAGAGACAGAGAGACAGAGAGACAGAGAGACAGAGAGACAGAGAGACAGAGAGACAGAGAGACAGAGAGACAGAGAGACAGAGAGACAGAGAGACAGAGAGACAGAGAGACAGAGAGACAGAGAGACAGAGAGACAGAGAGACAGAGAGACAGAGAGACAGAGAGACAGAGAGACAGAGAGACAGAGAGACAGAGAGACAGAGAGACAGAGAGACAGATAGACAGATAGACAGATAGACAGAGAGACAGAGAGACAGAGAGACAGATAGACAGAGAAAGAGAGACAGAGAGACAGATAGACAGAGAAAGAGAGACAGAGAAAGAGAGACAGAGACAGAGACAGAGACAGAGACAGAGACAGAGACAGAGACAGAGACAGAGACAGAGACAGAGACAGAGACAGAGACAGAGACAGAGACAGAGACAGAGACAGAGACAGAGACAGAGACAGAGACAGAGACACAGGCAGAGACAAGGATAGCGACAGACATAGGGGCACATTCAGAGTCAGAGACAGAGACACAGGCAGAGACAAGGATAGCGACAGATATAGGGGCACTTTCAGAGTCAGAGACAGAGACGCAGGCAAAGACAAAGATAGCGACAGATATAGGGGCACATTCAGAGTCACAGACAGAGACATTGACAAGGATGGCGACAGATATATGGGCACTTTCGGAGGCAGAGACAGAGACAGTGACAGAGACAGAGACAGAGTCAGAGACAGAGACACAGGCAGAGACAAGGATAGCGACAGATATAGGGGCACTTTCAGAGTCAGAGACGGAGACACAGGCAGAGACAAGGATAACGACAGATATAGGGGCACATTCAGAGTCAGAGACAGAGACAGTGACAGAGACAGAGACAGAGTCAGAGACAGAGACACAGGCAGAGACAAGGATAGCGACAGATATAGGGGCACTTTCAGAGTCAGAGACGGAGACACAGGCAGAGACAAGGATAACGACAGATATAGGGGCACATTCAGAGTCAGAGACAGCGACACAGGCAGAGACAAGGATAGCGACAGATATAGGGGCACTTTCGGAGGCAGAGGCAGAGACAGGGACAGAGACAGAGACACATGCAGAGACAAGGATAGCGACAGATGTAGGGGCACATTCAGAGTCAGAGACAGAGACACAGGCAGAGACAAGGATAGCGACAGATATAGGGGCACATTCAGAGTCAGAGACAGACACATTGAC
>CAMAOC010000388.1:15000-20000 GCA_945859555.1 Megachile ligniseca
AGACAGAGACAGAGACAGAGACAGAGACAGAGACAGAGACAGAGACAGAGACAGAGACAGAGACAGAGACAGAGACAGAGACAGAGACAGAGACAGAGACAGAGACAGAGACAGAGACAGAGACAGAGACAGGGACAGAGACAGGGACAGAGACAGGGACAGGGACAGGGACAGAGACAGAGACAGAGACAGAGACAGAGACAGAGACCTAGACAGAGACAGAGACAGAGACAGAGACAGAGACAGAGAGACAGAGAGACAGAGAGACAGAGAGACAGAGAGACAGAGAGACAGAGAGACAGAGAGACAGAGAGACAGAGAGACAGAGAGACAGAGAGACAGAGAGACAGAGAGACAGAGAGACAGAGAGACAGAGAGACAGAGAGACAGAGAGACAGAGAGACAGAGAGACAGAGAGACAGAGAGACAGAGAGACAGAGAGACAGAGAGACAGAGAGACAGAGAGACAGAGAGACAGAGAGACAGAGAGACAGAGAGACAGAGAGACAGAGAGACAGAGAGACAGAGAGACAGAGAGACAGAGAGACAGAGAGACAGAGAGACAGAGAGACAGAGAGACAGAGAGACAGAGAGACAGAGAGACAGAGACAGAGACAGAGACAGAGACAGAGACAGAGACAGAGACAGAGACAGAGACAGAGACAGAGACAGAGACAGAGACAGAGACAGAGACAGAGACAGAGACAGAGACAGAGACAGAGACAGAGACAGAGACAGAGACAGAGACAGAGACAGAGACAGAGACAGAGACAGAGACAGAGACAGAGACAGAGACAGAGACAGAGACAGAGACAGAGACAGAGACAGAGACAGAGACAGAGACAGAGACAGAGACAGAGACAGAGACAGAGACAGAGACAGAGACAGAGACAGAGACAGAGACAGAGACAGAGACAGAGACAGAGACAGAGACAGAGACAGAGACAGAGACAGAGACAGAGACAGAGACAGAGACAGAGACAGAGACAGAGACAGAGACAGAGACAGAGACAGAGTCAGAGTCAGAGACAGAGACACAGGCAGAGACACAGGCAGAGACAAGGATAGCGACAGACATAGGGGCACATTCAGAGTCAGAGACAGAGACACAGGCAGAGACAAGGATAGCGACAGATATAGGGGCACTTTCAGAGTCAGAGACAGAGACACAGGCAAAGACAAAGATAGCGACAGATATAGGGGCACATTCAGAGTCAGAGACAGAGACATTGACAAGGATGGCGACAGATATATGGGCACTTTCGGAGGCAGAGACAGAGACAGTGACAGAGACAGAGACAGAGTCAGAGACAGAGACACAGGCAGAGACAAGGATAGCGACAGATATAGGGGCACTTTCAGAGTCAGAGACGGAGACACAGGCAGAGACAAGGATAGCGACAGACATAGGGGCACATTCAGAGTCAGAGACAGAGACACAGGCAGAGACAAGGATAGCGACAGATATAGGGGCACTTTCAGAGTCAGAGACAGAGACACAGGCAAAGACAAAGATAGCGACAGATATAGGGGCACATTCAGAGTCAGAGACAGAGACATTGACAAGGATGGCGACAGATATATGGGCACTTTCGGAGGCAGAGACAGAGACAGTGACAGAGACAGAGACAGAGTCAGAGACAGAGACACAGGCAGAGACAAGGATAGCGACAGATATAGGGGCACTTTCAGAGTCAGAGACAGAGACAGAGACAGAGACAGAGACAGGGACAGAGACAGAGACAGAGACAGAGACAGAGACAGAGACAGAGAGACAGAGAGACAGAGAGACAGAGAGACAGAGAGACAGAGAGACAGAGAGACAGAGAGACAGAGAGACAGAGAGACAGAGAGACAGAGAGACAGAGAGACAGAGAGACAGAGAGACAGAGAGACAGAGAGACAGAGAGACAGAGAGACAGAGAGACAGAGAGACAGAGAGACAGAGAGACAGAGAGACAGAGAGACAGAGAGACAGAGAGACAGAGAGACAGAGAGACAGAGAGACAGAGAGACAGAGAGACAGAGAGACAGAGAGACAGAGAGACAGAGAGACAGAGAGACAGAGAGACAGAGAGACAGAGAGACAGAGAGACAGAGAGACAGAGAGACAGAGAGACAGAGAGACAGAGAGACAGAGAGACAGAGAGACAGAGAGACAGAGAGACAGAGAGACAGAGAGACAGAGAGACAGAGAGACAGAGAGACAGAGAGACAGAGAGACAGAGAGACAGAGAGACAGAGAGACAGAGAGACAGAGAGACAGAGAGACAGAGAGACAGAGAGACAGAGAGACAGAGAGACAGAGAGACAGAGAGACAGAGAGACAGAGAGACAGAGAGACAGAGAGACAGATAGACAGATAGACAGATAGACAGATAGACAGAGAGACAGAGAGACAGATAGACAGAGAGACAGAGAGACAGAGAGACAGAGAGACAGAGAGACAGAGAAAGAGAGACAGAGAAAGAGAGACAGAGAGACAGAGACAGAGACAGAGACAGAGACAGAGACAGAGACAGAGACAGAGACAGAGACAGAGACAGAGACAGAGACAGAGACAGAGACAGAGACAGAGACAGAGACAGAGACAGAGACAGAGACAGAGACAGAGACAGAGACAGAGACAGAGACAGAGACAGAGACAGAGACAGAGACAGAGACAGAGACAGAGACAGAGACAGAGACAGAGACAGAGACAGAGACAGAGACAGAGACAGAGACAGAGACAGAGACAGAGACAGAGACAGAGACAGAGACAGAGACAGAGACAGAGACAGAGACAGAGACAGAGACAGAGACAGAGACAGAGACAGAGACAGAGACAGAGACAGAGACAGAGACAGAGACAGAGACAGAGACAGAGACAGAGACAGAGACAGAGACAGAGACAGAGACAGAGACAGAGACAGAGACAGAGACAGAGACAGAGACAGAGACAGAGACAGAGACAGAGACAGAGACAGAGACAGAGACAGAGACAGAGACAGAGACAGAGACAGAGACAGAGACAGAGACAGAGACAGAGACAGAGACAGAGACAGAGACAGAGACAGAGACAGAGACAGAGACAGAGACAGAGACAGAGACAGAGACAGAGACAGAGACAGAGACAGAGACAGAGACAGAGACAGAGACAGAGACAGAGACAGAGACAGAGACAGAGACAGAGACAGAGACAGAGACAGAGACAGAGACAGAGACAGAGACAGAGACAGAGACAGAGACAGAGACAGAGACAGAGACAGAGACAGAGACAGAGACAGAGACAGAGACAGAGACAGAGACAGAGACAGAGACAGAGACAGAGACAGAGACAGAGACAGAGACAGAGACAGAGACAGAGACAGAGACAGAGACAGAGACAGAGACAGAGACAGAGACAGAGACAGAGACAGAGACAGAGACAGAGACAGAGACAGAGACAGAGACAGAGACAGAGACAGAGACAGAGACAGAGACAGAGACAGAGACAGAGACAGAGACAGAGACAGAGACAGAGACAGAGACAGAGACAGAGTCAGAGACAGAGACACAGGCAGAGACACAGGCAGAGACAAGGATAGCGACAGACATAGGGGCACATTCAGAGTCAGAGACAGAGACACAGGCAGAGACAAGGATAGCGACAGATATAGGGGCACTTTCAGAGTCAGAGACAGAGACACAGGCAAAGACAAAGATAGCGACAGATATAGGGGCACATTCAGAGTCAGAGACAGAGACATTGACAAGGATGGCGACAGATATATGGGCACTTTCGGAGGCAGAGACAGAGACAGTGACAGAGACAGAGACAGAGACAGAGACAGAGACAGAGACAGAGACAGAGACAGAGACAGAGACAGAGACAGAGACACAGGCAGAGACAAGGATAGCGACAGACATAGGGGCACATTCAGAGTCAGAGACAGAGACACAGGCAGAGACAAGGATAGCGACAGATATAGGGGCACTTTCAGAGTCAGAGACAGAGACGCAGGCAAAGACAAAGATAGCGACAGATATAGGGGCACATTCAGAGTCACAGACAGAGACATTGACAAGGATGGCGACAGATATATGGGCACTTTCGGAGCCAGAGACAGAGACAGTGACAGAGACAGAGACAGAGTCAGAGACAGAGACACAGGCAGAGACAAGGATAGCGACAGATATAGGGGCACTTTCAGAGTCAGAGACGGAGACACAGGCAGAGACAAGGATAACGACAGATATAGGGGCACATTCAGAGTCAGAGACAGAGACAGTGACAGAGACAGAGACAGAGTCAGAGACAGAGACACAGGCAGAGACAAGGATAGCGACAGATATAGGGGCACTTTCAGAGTCAGAGACGGAGACACAGGCAGAGACAAGGATAACGACAGATATAGGGGCACATTCAGAGTCAGAGACAGCGACACAGGCAGAGACAAGGATAGCGACAGATATAGGGGCACTTTCGGAGGCAGAGGCAGAGACAGGGACAGAGACAGAGACACATGCAGAGACAAGGATAGCGACAGATGTAGGGGCACATTCAGAGTCAGAGACAGAGACACAGGCAGAGACAAGGATAGCGACAGATATAGGGGCACATTCAGAGTCAGAGACAGACACATTGACAAGGATGGCGACAGATATATGGGCACTTTCGGAGGCAGAGACGGAGACACAGGCAGAGACAAGGATAACGACAGATATAGGGGCACATTCAGAGTCAGAGACAGCGACACATGCAGAGACAAGGATAGCGACAGATATAGGGGCACTTTCAGAGTCAGAGACAGAGACACAGGCAGAGACAAGGATAGCGACAGATATAGGGGCACATTCAGAGTCAGAGACAGAGACATTGACAAGGATGGCAACAGATATAGGGCCACTTTCGGAGGCAGAGACAGAGACATTGACAAGGATGGCGACAGATATAGGGCCACTTTCGGAGGCAGAGACAGAGACAGTGACAGAGACAGAGACAGAGACAGAGGCAGAGGCAGAGGCAGAGGCAGAGGCAG
>CAMAOC010000388.1:25000-27500 GCA_945859555.1 Megachile ligniseca
AGAGACAGAGACAGAGACAGAGACAGAGACAGAGACAGAGACAGAGACAGAGACAGAGACAGAGACAGAGACAGAGACAGAGACAGAGACAGAGTCAGAGTCAGAGACAGAGACACAGGCAGAGACACAGGCAGAGACAAGGATAGCGACCGACATAGGGGCACATTCAGAGTCAGAGACAGAGACACAGGCAGAGACAAGGATAGCGACAGATATAGGGGCACTTTCAGAGTCAGAGACAGAGACACAGGCAAAGACAAAGATAGCGACAGATATAGGGGCACATTCAGAGTCAGAGACAGAGACATTGACAAGGATGGCGACAGATATATGGGCACTTTCGGAGGCAGAGCCAGAGACAGTGACAGAGACAGAGACAGAGTCAGAGACAGAGACACAGGCAGAGACAAGGATAGCGACAGATATAGGGGCACTTTCAGAGTCAGAGACGGAGACACAGGCAGAGACAAGGATAGCGACAGACATAGGGGCACATTCAGAGTCAGAGACAGAGACACAGGCAGAGACAAGGATAGCGACAGATATAGGGGCACTTTCAGAGTCAGAGACAGAGACACAGGCAAAGACAAAGATAGCGACAGATATAGGGGCACATTCAGAGTCAGAGACAGAGACATTGACAAGGATGGCGACAGATATATGGGCACTTTCGGAGGCAGAGACAGAGACAGTGACAGAGACAGAGACAGAGACAGAGACAGAGACAGAGACAGAGACAGAGACAGAGACAGAGACAGAGACACAGGCAGAGACAAGGATAGCGACAGACATAGGGGCACATTCAGAGTCAGAGACAGAGACACAGGCAGAGACAAGGATAGCGACAGATATAGGGGCACTTTCAGAGTCAGAGACAGAGACGCAGGCAAAGACAAAGATAGCGACAGATATAGGGGCACATTCAGAGTCAGAGACAGAGACATTGACAAGGATGGCGACAGATATATGGGCACTTTCGGAGGCAGAGACAGAGACAGTGACAGAGACAGAGACAGAGTCAGAGACAGAGACACAGGCAGAGACAAGGATAGCGACAGATATAGGGGCACTTTCAGAGTCAGAGACGGAGACACAGGCAGAGACAAGGATAACGACAGATATAGGGGCACATTCAGAGTCAGAGACAGCGACACAGGCAGAGACAAGGATAGCGACAGATATAGGGGCACTTTCGGAGGCAGAGGCAGAGACAGGGACAGAGACAGAGACACATGCAGAGACAAGGATAGCGACAGATGTAGGGGCACATTCAGAGTCAGAGACAGAGACACAGGCAGAGACAAGGATAGCGACAGATATAGGGGCACATTCAGAGTCAGAGACAGAGACATTGACAAGGATGGCGACAGATATATGGGCACTTTCGGAGGCAGAGACGGAGACACAGGCAGAGACAAGGATAACGACAGATATAGGGGCACATTCAGAGTCAGAGACAGCGACACATGCAGAGACAAGGATAGCGACAGATATAGGGGCACTTTCAGAGTCAGAGACAGAGACACAGGCAGAGACAAGGATAGCGACAGATATAGGGGCACATTCAGAGTCAGAGACAGAGACATTGACAAGGATGGCAACAGATATAGGGCCACTTTCGGAGGCAGAGACAGAGACATTGACAAGGATGGCGACAGATATAGGGCCACTTTCGGAGGCAGAGACAGAGACAGTGACAGAGACAGAGACAGAGACAGAGGCAGAGGCAGAGGCAGAGGCAGAGGCAGAGGCAGAGACAGAGACAGAGACAGAGACAGAGACAGAGACAGAGACAGAGGCAGAGGCAGAGACAGAGACAGAGACAGAGACAGAGACAGAGACAGAGACAGAGACAGAGACAGAGACAGAGACAGAGACAGAGACAGAGACAGAGACAGAGACAGAGACAGAGACAGAGACAGAGACAGAGACAGAGACAGAGACAGAGACAGAGACAGAGACAGAGACAGAGACAGAGACAGAGACAGAGACAGAGACAGAGACAGAGACAGAGACAGAGACAGAGACAGAGACAGAGACAGAGACAGAGACAGAGACAGAGACAGAGACAGAGACAGAGACAGAGACAGAGACAGAGACAGAGACAGAGACAGAGACAGAGACAGAGACAGAGACAGAGACAGAGACAGAGACAGAGACAGAGACAGAGACAGAGACAGAGACAGAGACAGAGACAGAGACAGAGACAGAGACAGAGACAGAGACAGAGACAGAGACAGAGACAGAGACAGAGACAGAGACAGAGACAGAGACAGAGACAGAGACAGAGACAGAGACAGAGACAGAGACAGGGACAGAGACAGGGACAGGGACAGAGACAGAGACAGAGACAGAGACAGAGACAGAGACAGAGACAGAGACAGAGACAGAGACAGAGACAGAGACAGAGACAGAGACAGAGACAGAGACAGAGACAGAGACAGAGACAGAGACAGAGACAGAGACAGAGACAGAGACAGAGACAGAGACAGAGACAGAG
>CAMAOC010000388.1:42500-45000 GCA_945859555.1 Megachile ligniseca
AGACACAGGCAGAGACAAGGATAGCGACAGATATAGGGGCACTTTCAGAGTCAGAGACAGAGACACAGGCAAAGACAAAGATAGCGACAGATATAGGGGCACATTCAGAGTCAGAGACAGAGACATTGACAAGGATGGCGACAGATATATGGGCACTTTCGGAGGCAGAGACAGAGACAGTGACAGAGACAGAGACAGAGTCAGAGACAGAGACACAGGCAGAGACAAGGATAGCGACAGATATAGGGGCACTTTCAGAGTCAGAGACGGAGACACAGGCAGAGACAAGGATAGCGACAGACATAGGGGCACATTCAGAGTCAGAGACAGAGACACAGGCAGAGACAAGGATAGCGACAGATATAGGGGCACTTTCAGAGTCAGAGACAGAGACACAGGCAAAGACAAAGATAGAGACAAAGATAGCGACAGATATAGGGGCACATTCAGAGTCAGAGACAGAGACATTGACAAGGATGGCGACAGATATATGGGCACTTTCGGAGGCAGAGACAGAGACAGTGACAGAGACAGAGACAGAGACAGAGACAGAGACAGAGACAGAGACAGAGACAGAGACAGAGACAGAGACACAGGCAGAGACAAGGATAGCGACAGACATAGGGGCACATTCAGAGTCAGAGACAGAGACACAGGCAGAGACAAGGATAGCGACAGATATAGGGGCACTTTCAGAGTCAGAGACAGAGACGCAGGCAAAGACAAAGATAGCGACAGATATAGGGGCACATTCAGAGTCAGAGACAGAGACATTGACAAGGATGGCGACAGATATATGGGCACTTTCGGAGGCAGAGACAGAGACAGTGACAGAGACAGAGACAGAGTCAGAGACAGAGACACAGGCAGAGACAAGGATAGCGACAGATATAGGGGCACTTTCAGAGTCAGAGACGGAGACACAGGCAGAGACAAGGATAACGACAGATATAGGGGCACATTCAGAGTCAGAGACAGCGACACAGGCAGAGACAAGGATAGCGACAGATATAGGGGCACTTTCGGAGGCAGAGGCAGAGACAGGGACAGAGACAGAGACACATGCAGAGACAAGGATAGCGACAGATGTAGGGGCACATTCAGAGTCAGAGACAGAGACACAGGCAGAGACAAGGATAGCGACAGATATAGGGGCACATTCAGAGTCAGAGACAGAGACATTGACAAGGATGGCGACAGATATATGGGCACTTTCGGAGGCAGAGACGGAGACACAGGCAGAGACAAGGATAACGACAGATATAGGGGCACATTCAGAGTCAGAGACAGCGACACATGCAGAGACAAGGATAGCGACAGATATAGGGGCACTTTCAGAGTCAGAGACAGAGACACAGGCAGAGACAAGGATAGCGACAGATATAGGGGCACATTCAGAGTCAGAGACAGAGACATTGACAAGGATGGCAACAGATATAGGGCCACTTTCGGAGGCAGAGACAGAGACATTGACAAGGATGGCGACAGATATAGGGCCACTTTCGGAGGCAGAGACAGAGACAGTGACAGAGACAGAGACAGAGACAGAGGCAGAGGCAGAGGCGGAGGCAGAGGCAGAGGCAGAGACAGAGACAGAGACAGAGACAGAGACAGAGACAGAGACAGAGGCAGAGGCAGAGACAGAGACAGAGACAGAGACAGAGACAGAGACAGAGACAGAGACAGAGACAGAGACAGAGACAGAGACAGAGACAGAGACAGAGACAGAGACAGAGACAGAGACAGAGACAGAGACAGAGACAGAGACAGAGACAGAGACAGAGACAGAGACAGAGACAGAGACAGAGACAGAGACAGAGACAGAGACAGAGACAGAGACAGAGACAGAGACAGAGACAGAGACAGAGACAGAGACAGAGACAGAGACAGAGACAGAGACAGAGACAGAGACAGAGACAGAGACAGAGACAGAGACAGAGACAGAGACAGAGACAGAGACAGAGACAGAGACAGAGACAGAGACAGAGACAGAGACAGAGACAGAGACAGAGACAGAGACAGAGACAGAGACAGAGACAGAGACAGAGACAGAGACAGAGACAGAGACAGGGACAGAGACAGGGACAGGGACAGAGACAGAGACAGAGACAGAGACAGAGACAGAGACAGAGACAGAGACAGAGACAGAGACAGAGACAGAGACAGAGACAGAGACAGAGACAGAGACAGAGACAGAGACAGAGACAGAGACAGAGACAGAGACAGAGACAGAGACAGAGACAGAGACAGAGACAGAGACAGAGTCAGAGTCAGAGACAGAGACACAGGCAGAGACACAGGCAGAGACAAGGATAGCGACCGACATAGGGGCACATTCAGAGTCAGAGACAGAGACACAGGCAGAGACAAGGATAGCGACAGATATAGGGGCACTTTCAGAGTCAGAGACAGAGACACAGGCAAAGACAAAGATAGCGACAGATATAGGGGCACATTCAGAGTCAGAGACAGAGACATTGACAAGGATGGCGACAGATAT
>CAMAOC010000389.1:0-48144 GCA_945859555.1 Megachile ligniseca
ATTATTATCCTTATTACTAGTATTATTAGCACTATAACTATTATGTTTATCCTTATTACTATTATTATTCGCACAATAACTATTATTATTATCCTTATTACTATTATTATTATCGCTATGACTGTTATTAGTATACTTATTCTATTATTACTATCCCTATTACTCTTGTCTTTATCCTGATAATTATTATTATTTCCCTTATTACTATTATTATTATCGCTATAACTGTTATTATTATCCTTATTACTAGTATTATTAGCACTATAACTATTATGTTTATCCTTATTACTATTATTATTCGCACAATGACTATTATTATTATCCTTATTACTATTATTATTATCGCTATGACTGTTATTAGTATACTTATTCTATTATTACTATCCCTATTACTCTTGTCTTTATCCTGATAATTATTATTATTTCCCTTATTACTATTATTATTATCGCTATAACTGTTATTATTATCCTTATTACTAGTATTATTAGCACTATAACTATTATGTATATCCTTATTACTATTATTATTCGCACTATAACTATTATTATTATGCTTATTACTATTATTATTATCGCTATGACTGTTATTATTATACTTATTCTGTTATTACCATCCCTATTACTCTTCTCTTTATCCTTATAACTATTATTATTTCCCTTATTACTATTATTATTATCGCTATAACTGTTATTATTATATATATTACTAGTATTATTAGCACTATAACTATTATGTTTATCCTTATTACTATTATTATTCGCACAATAACTATTATTATTATCCTTATTACTATTATTATTATCGCTATGACTGTTATTACTATACTTATTCTATTATTACTATCCCTATTACTCTTGTCTTTATCCTGATAATTATTATTATTATTTCCCTTATTACTATTATTATTATCGCTATAACTGTTATTATTATCCTCATTACTAGTATTATTAGCACTATAACTATTATGTATATCCTTATTACTATTATTATTAGCACTATAACTATTATTATTATGCCTATTACTATTATTATTATCGCTATGACTGTTATTATTATACTTATTCTGTTATTACCATCCCTATTACTCTTCTCTTTATCCTTATAACTATTATTATTTCCCTTATTACTATTATTATTATCGCTATAACTTGTATTATTATCCTTATTACTAGTATTATTAGCACTATAACTATTATGTTTATCCTTATTACTATTATTATTCGCACTATAATTATTATTATTATCCTTATTACTAGTAGTATTATCGCTATGACTGTTATTATTATACTTATTCTGTTATTACCATCCCTATTACGCTTCTCTTTATCCTTATAACTATTATTATTTCCCTTATTATTATTATTATTATCGCTATAACTGTTATTATTATCCTTATTACTGGTATTATTAGCACTATAACTATTATGTTTATCCTTATTACTATTATTATTATCATTATTACTATTATTATTATCGCTATGACTGTTATTAGTATACTTATTCTATTATTACTATCCCTATTACTCTTGTATTTATCCTGATAATTATTATTATTTCCCTTATTACTATTATTATTATCGCTATAACTGTTATTATTATCCTTATTACTAGTATTATTAGCACTATAACTATTATGTATATCCTTATTACTATTATTATTCGCACTATAACTATTATTATTATCCTAATTACTATTATTATTATCGCTATAACTATTATTATTATGGCTATGACTGTTATTATTATCCTTATTGTATTATTACTATCCCTATTACTCTTGTCTTTATCCTTATAACTATTATTATTATCCTTATTAGTATTATTATTATCGCTATAACTATTATTATTATCGCTATGACTGTTATTATTATCCTTATTCTATTATTACTATCCCTATTATTCTTGTCTTTATCCTTATAACTATTATTATTATCCTTATTACTATTATTACTAGCACTATAACTATTATTATTATGCTTATTACTATTATTATTATCGCTATGACTGTTATTATTATACTTATTCTGTTATTACCATCCCTATTACTCTTCTCTTTATCCTTATAACTATTATTATTTCCCTTATTACTATAATTATTATCGCTATAACTGTTATTATTATCCTTATTACTAGTATTATTAGCACTATAACTATTATGTTTATCCTTATTACTATTATTATTCGCACAATAACTATTATTATTATCCTTATTACTATTATTATTATCGCAATAACTGTTATTATTATCCTTATTACTAGTATTATTAGCACTATAACTATTATGTATATCCTTATTACTATTATTATTCGCACTATAACTACTATTATTATGCTTATTACTATTATTATTATCGCTATGACTGTTATTATTATACTTATTCTGTTATTACCATCCCTATTACTCTTCTCTTTATCCTTATAACTATTATTATTTCCCTTATTACTATTATTATTATCGCTATAACTGTTATTATTATCCTTATTACTGGTATTATTAGCACTATAACTATTATGTTTATCCTTATTACTATTATTATTATCGCTATGACTGTTATTAGTATACTTATTCTATTATTACTATCGCTATTACTCTTGTCTTTATCCTGATAATTATTATTATTTCCCTTATTACTATTATTATTATCGCTATAACTGTTATTATTATCCTTATTACTAGTATTATTAGCACTATAACTATTATGTATATCCTTATTACTATTATTATTAGCACTATAACTATTATTATTATGCTTATTACTATTATTATTATCGCTATGACTGTTATTATTATACTAATTCTGTTATTACCATCCCTATTACTCTTCTCTTTATCCTTATAACTATTATTATTTCCCGTATTACTATTATTATTATCGCTATAACTGTTATTATTATCCTTATTACTAGTATTATTAGCACTATAACTATTATGTATATCCTTATTACTATTATTATTCGCACTATAACTATTATTATTATGCTTATTACTATTATTATTATCGCTATGACTGTTATTATTATACTTATTCTGTTATTACCATCCCTATTACTCTTCTCTTTATCCTTATAACTATTATTATTTCCCTTATTACTATTATTATTATCGCTATAACTGTTATTATTATCCTTATTACTAGTATTATTAGCACTATAACTATTATGTTTATCCTTATTACTATTATTATTCGCACAATAACTATTATTATTATCCTTATTACTATTATTATTATCGCTATGACTGTTATTAGTATACTTATTCTATTATTACTATCCCTATTACTCTTGTCTTTATCCTGATAATTATTATTATTTAGCTTATTACTATTATTATTATCGCTATAACTGTTATTATTATCCTTATTACTAGTACTATTAGCACTATAACTATTATGTATATCCTTATTACTATTATTATTCGCACTATAACTATTATTATTATGCTTATTACTATTATTATTATCGCTATGACTGTTATTATTATACTTATTCTGTTATTACCATCCCTATTACTCTTCTCTTTATCCTTATAACTATTATTATTTCCCTTATTACTATTATTATTATCGCTATAACTGTTATTATTATATATATTACTAGTATTATTAGCACTATAACTATTATGTTTATCCTTATTACTATTATTATTATCGCTATGACTGTTATTAGTATACTTATTCTATTATTACTATCCCTATTACTCTTGTCTTTATCCTGATAATTATTATTATTTCCCTTATTACTATTATTATTATCGCTATGACTGTTATTATAATACTTATTCTGTTATTACCATCCCTATTACTCTTCTCTTTATCCTTATAACTATTATTATTTCCCTTATTACTATTATTATTATCGCTATAACTGTTATTATTATCCTTATTACTAGTATTATTAGCACTATAACTATTATGTTTATCCTTATTACTATTATTATTCGCACAATAACTATTATTATTATCCTTATTACTATTATTATTATCGCTATGACTGTTATTAGTATACTTATTCTATTATTACTATCCCTATTACTCTTGTCTTTATCCTGATAATTATTATTATTTCCCTTATTACTATTATTATTATCGCTATAACTGTTATTATTATCCTTATTACTAGTATTATTAGCACTATAACTATTATGTATATCCTTATTACTATTATTATTCGCACTATAACTATTATTATTATGTTCATTACTATTATTATTATCGCTATGACTGTTATTATTATACTTATTCTGTTATTACCATCCCTATTACTCTTCTCTTTATCCTTATAACTATTATTATTTTCCTTATTACTATTATTATTATCGCTATAACTGTTATTATTATCCTTATTACTAGTATTATTAGCACTATAACTATTATGTTTATCCTTATTACTATTATTATTCGCACAATAACTATTATATTATCCTTATTACTATTATTATTATCGCTATGACTGTTATTAGTATACTTATTCTATTATTACTATCCCTATTACTCTTGTCTTTATCCTGATGATTATTATTATTTCCCTTATTACTATTATTATTATCGCTATAACTGTTATTATTATCCTTATTACTAGTATTATTAGCTCTATAACTATTATGTATATCCTTATTACCATTATTATTAGCACTATAACTATTATTATTATGCTTATTACTATTATTATTATCGCTATGACTGTTATTATTATACTTATTCTGTTATTACCATCACTATTACTCTTCTCTTTATCCTTATAACTATTATTATTTCCCTTATTATTATTATTATTATCGCTATAACTGTTATTATTATCCTTATTACTAGTATTATTAGCTCTATAACTATTATGTTTATCCTTATTACTATTATTATTATCGCTATGACTGTTATTAGTATACTTATTCTATTATTACTATCCCTATTACTCTTGTCTTTATCCTGATAATTATTATTATTTCCCTTATTACTATTATTATTATCGCTATGACTGTTATTATTATACTTATTCTGTTATTACCATCCCTATTACTCTTCACTTTATCCTTATAACTATTATTATTTATCTTATTACTATTATTATTATCGCTATAACTGTTATTATTATCATTATTACTAGTATTATTAGCACTATAACTATTATGTTTATCCTTATTACTATTATTATTCGCACAATAACTATTATTATTATCCTTATTACTATTATTATTATCGCTATGACTGTTATTAGTATACTTATTCTATTATTACTATCCCTATTACTCTTGTCTTTATCCTGATAATTATTATTATTTCCCTTATTACTATTATTATTATCGCTATAACTGTTATTATTATCCTTATTACTAGTATTATTAGCACTATAACTATTATGTATATCCTTATTACTATTATTATTCGCACTATAACTATTATTATTATGTTCATTACTATTATTATTATCGCTATGACTGTTATTAGTATACTTATTCTATTATTACTATCCCTATTACTCTTGTCTTTATCCTGATAATTATTATTATTTCCCTTATTACTATTATTATTATCGCTATAACTGTTATTATTATCCTTATTACTAGTATAATTAGCTCTATAACTATTATGTATATCCTTATTACCATTATTATTAGCACTATAACTATTATTATTATGCTTATTACTATTATTATTATCGCTATGACTGTTATTATTATACTTATTCTGTTATTACCATCACTATTACTCTTCTCTTTATCCTTATAACTATTATTATTTACCTTATTACTATTATTATTATCGCTATAACTGTTATTATTATCCTTATTACTAGTATTATTAGCACTATAACTATTATGTATATCCTTATTACTATTATTATTCGCACTATAACTATTATTATTATCCTAATTACTATTATTATTATCCCTATAACTATTATTATTATGGCTATGACTGTTATTATTATCCTTATTGTATTATTACTATCCCTATTACTCTTGTCTTTATCCTTATAACTATTATTATTATCCTTATTAGTATTATTATTATCGCTATAACTATTATTATTATCGCTATGACTGTTATTATTATCCTTATTCTATTATTACTATCCCTATTACTCTTGTCTTTATCCTTATAACTATTATTATTATCCTTATTACTATTATTACTAGCACTATAACTATTATTATTATGCTTATTACTATTATTATTATCGCTATGACTGTTATTATAATACTTATTCTGTTATTACCATCCCTATTACTCTTCTCTTTATCCTTATAACTATTATTATTATCGCTATGACTGTTATTAGTATACTTATTCTATTATTACTATCCCTATTACTCTTGTCTTTATCCTGATAATTATTATTATTTCCCTTATTACTATTATTATTATCGCTATAACTGTTATTATTATCCTTATTACTAGTATTATTAGCACTATAACTATTATGTATATCCTTATTACTATTATTATTCACACTATAACTATTATTATTATGCTTATTACTATTATTATTATCGCTATGACTGTTATTATTATACTTATTCTGTTATTACCATCCCTATTACTCTTCTCTTTATCCTTATAACTATTATTATTATCCTTATTACTATTATTATTATCGCTATGACTGTTATTAGTATACTTATTCTATTATTACTATCCCTATTACTCTTGTCTTTATCCTGATAATTATTATTATTTCCCTTATTACTATTATTATTATCGCTATAACTGTTATTATTATCCTTATTACTAGTATTATTAGCACTATAACTATTATGTATATCCTTATTACTATTATTATTCGCACTATAACTATTATTATTATGTTCATTACTATTATTATTATCGCTATGACTGTTATTATTATACTTATTCTGTTATTACCATCCCTATTACTCTTCTCTTTATCCTTATAACTATTATTATTTTCCTTATTACTATTATTATTATCGCTATAACTGTTATTATTATCCTTATTACTAGTATTATTAGCACTATAACTATTATGTTTATCCTTATTACTATTAATATTCGCACAATAACTATTATATTATCCTTATTACTATTATTATTATCGCTATGACTGTTATTAGTATACTTATTCTATTATTACTATCCCTATTACTCTTGTCTTTATCCTGATAATTATTATTATTTCCCTTATTACTATTATTATTATCGCTATAACTGTTATTATTATCCTTATTACTAGTATTATTAGCTCTATAACTATTATGTATATCCTTATTACCATTATTATTAGCACTATAACTATTATTATTATGCTTATTACTATTATTATTATCGCTATGACTGTTATTATTATACTTATTCTGTTATTACCATCACTATTACTCTTCTCTTTATCCTTATAACTATTATTATTTACCTTATTACGATTATTATTATCGCTATAACTGTTATTATTATCCTTATTACTAGTATTATTAGCACTATAACTATTATGTATATCCTTATTACTATTATTATTCGCACTATAACTATTATTATTATCCTAATTACTATTATTATTATCGCTATGACTGTTATTAGTATACTTATTCTATTATTACTATCCCTATTACTCTTGTCTTTATCCTGATAATTATTATTATTTCCCTTATTACTATTATTATTATCGCTATAACTGTTATTATTATCCTTATTACTAGTATTATTAGCACTATAACTATTATGTATATCCTTATTACTATTATTATTCGCACTATAACTATTATTATTATGCTTATTACTATTATTATTATCGCTATGACTGTTATTATTATACTTATTCTGTTATTACCATCCCTATTACTCTTCTCTTTATCCTTATAACTATTATTATTTCCCTTATTACTATTATTATTATCGCTATAACTGTTATTATTATCCTTATTACTAGTATTATTAGCACTATAACTATTATGTTTATCCTTATTACTATTATTATTCGCACAATGACTATTATTATTATCCTTATTACTATTATTATTATCGCTATGACTGTTATTAGTATACTTATTCTATTATTACTATCCCTATTACTCTTGTCTTTATCCTGATAATTATTATTATTTCCCTTATTACTATTATTATTATCGCTATAACTGTTATTATTATCCTTATTACTAGTATTATTAGCACTATAACTATTATGTATATCCTTATTACTATTATTATTCGCACTATAACTATTATTATTATGCTTATTACTATTATTATTATCGCTATGACTGTTATTATTATACTTATTCTGTTATTACCATCCCTATTACTCTTCTCTTTATCCTTATAACTATTATTATTTCCCTTATTACTATTATTATTATCGCTATAACTGTTATTATTATATATATTACTAGTATTATTAGCACTATAACTATTATGTTTATCCTTATTACTATTATTATTCGCACAATAACTATTATTATTATCCTTATTACTATTATTATTATCGCTATGACTGTTATTAGTATACTTATTCTATTATTACTATCCCTATTACTCTTGTCTTTATCCTGATAATTATTATTATTTCCCTTATTACTATTATTATTATCGCTATAACTGTTATTATTATCCTTATTACTAGTATTATTAGCACTATAACTATTATGTATATCCTTATTACTATTATTATTCGCACTATAACTATTATTATTATGCTTATTACTATTATTATTATCGCTATGACTGTTATTAGTATACTTATTCTATTATTACTATCCCTATTACTCTTGTCTTTATCCTGATAATTATTATTATTTCCCTTATTACTATTATTATTATCGCTATAACTGTTATTATTATCCTTATTACTAGTATTATTAGCACTATAACTATTATTTTTATCCTTATTACTATTATTATTCGCACTATAACTATTATTATTATCCTTATTACTATTATTATTATCGCTATGACTGTTATTAGTATACTTATTCTATTATTACTATCCCTATTACTCTTGTCTTTATCCTGATAATTATTATTATTTCCCTTATTACTATTATTATTATCGCTATAACTGTTATTATTATCCTTATTACTAGTATTATTAGCACTATAACTATTATGTTTATCCTTATTACTATTATTATTCGCACTATAACTATTATTATTATCCTTATTAGTATTATTATTATCGCTATGACTGTTATTACTATACTTATTCTATTATTACTATCCCTATTACTCTTGTCTTTATCCTGATAATTATTATTATTATTTCCCTTATTACTATTATTATTATCGCTACAACTGTTATTATTATCCTCATTACTAGTATTATTAGCACTATAACTATTATGTATATCCTTATTACTATTATTATTAGCACTATAACTATTATTATTATGCTTATTACTATTATTATTATCGCTATGACTGTTATTATTATACTTATTCTGTTATTACCATCCCTATTACTCTTCTCTTTATCCTTATAACTATTATTATTTCCCTTATTACTATTATTATTATCGCTATAACTGTTATTATTATCCTTATTACTAGTATTATTAGCACTATAACTATTATGTTTATCCTTATTACTATTATTACTCGCACAATAACTATTATTATTATCCTTATTACTATTATTATTATCGCTATGACTGTTATTAGTATACTTATTCTATTATTACTATCCCTATTACTCTTGTCTTTATCCTGATAATTATTATTATTTCCCTTATTACTATTATTATTATCGCTATAACTGTTATTATTATCCTTATTACTAGTATTATTAGCTCTATAACTATTATGTATATCCTTATTACCATTATTATTAGCACTATAACTATTATTATTATGCTTATTACTATTATTATTATCGCTATGACTATTATTATCATACTTATTCTGTTATTACCATTCCTATTACTCTTGTCTTTATCCTGATAATTATTATTATTTCCCTTATTACTATTATTATTATCGCTATAACTGTTATTATTATCCTTATTACTAGTATTATTAGCACTATAACTATTATTTTTATCCTTATTACTATTATTATTCGCACTATAACTATTATTATTATCCTTATTACTATTATTATTATCGCTATGACTGTTATTACTATACTTATTCTATTATTACTATCCCTATTACTCTTGTCTTTATCCTGATAATTATTATTATTTCCCTTATTACTATTATTATTATCGCTATAACTGTTATTATTATCCTTATTACTAGTATTATTAGCACTATAACTATTATGTTTATCCTTATTACTATTATTATTCGCACTATAACTATTATTATTATCCTTATTAGTATTATTATTATCGCTATGACTGTTATTACTATACTTATTCTATTATTACTATCCCTATTACTCTTGTCTTTATCCTGATAATTATTATTATTATTTCCCTTATTACTATTATTATTATCGCTACAACTGTTATTATTATCCTCATTACTAGTATTATTAGCACTATAACTATTATGTATATCCTTATTACTATTATTATTAGCACTATAACTATTATTATTATGCTTATTACTATTATTATTATCGCTATGACTGTTATTATTATACTTATTCTGTTATTACCATCCCTATTACTCTTCTCTTTATCCTTATAACTATTATTATTTCCCTTATTACTATTATTATTATCGCTATAACTGTTATTATTATCCTTATTACTAGTATTATTAGCACTATAACTATTATGTTTATCCTTATTACTATTATTATTCGCACAATAACTATTATTATTATCCTTATTACTATTATTATTATCGCTATGACTGTTATTAGTATACTTATTCTATTATTACTATCCCTATTACTCTTGTCTTTATCCTGATAATTATTATTATTTCCCTTATTACTATTATTATTATCGCTATAACTGTTATTATTATCCTTATTACTAGTATTATTAGCTCTATAACTATTATGTATATCCTTATTACCATTATTATTAGCACTATAACTATTATTATTATGCTTATTACTATTATTATTATCGCTATGACTATTATTATCATACTTATTCTGTTATTACCATTCCTATTACTCTTCTCTTTATCCTTATAACTATTATTATTTCCCTTATTACTATTATTATTATCGCTATAACTGTTATTATTATCCTTATTACTAGTATTATTCGCACTATAACTATTATGTATATCCTTATTATTATTATTATTCGTACTATAACTATTATTATTATCCTTATTACCATTATTATTATCGCTATGACTGTTATTATTATACTTATTCTGTTATTACCATCCGTATTACTCTTCTCTTTATCCTTTTAACTATTATTATTTCCCTTTTTACTATTATTATCATCGCTATAACTGTTATTATTATCCTTATTACTAGTATTATTAGCACTATAACTATTATGTATATCCTTATTACTATTATTATTAGCACTATCACTATTATTATTATGCTTATTACTATTATTATTATCGCTATGACTGTTATTATTATACTTATACTGTTATTACCATCCCTATTACTCTTCTCTTTATCCTTATAACTATTATTATTTCCCTTATTACTATTATTATTATTGCTATAACTGTTATTATTATCCTTATTACTAGTATTATTAGCACTATCACTATTATGTTTATCCTTATTACTATTATTATTCGCACTATAATTATTATTATTATCCTTATTACTAGTAGTATTATCGCTATGACTGTTATTATTATACTTATTCTGTTATTACCATCCCTATTACTCTTCTCTTTATCCTTATAACTATTAGTATTTCCCTTATTATTATTATTATTATCGCTATAACTGTTATTATTATCCTTATTACTAGTATTATGAGCACTATAACTATTATGTTTATCCTTATTACTATTATTATTCGCACAATAACTATTATGATTATCCTTATTACTATTATTATTATCGCTATGACTGTTATTAGTATACTTATTCTATTATTACTATCCCTATTACTCTTGTCTTTATCCTGATAATTATTATTATTTCCCTTATTACTATTATTATTATCGCTATAACTGTTATTATTATCCTTATTACTAGTATTATTAGCACTATAACTATTATGTATATCCTTATTACTATTACTATTCGCACTATAACTATTATTATTATGCTTATTACTATTATTATTATCGCTATAACTGTTATTATTATCCTTATTACTAGTATTATTAGCACTATAACTATTATATTTATCCTTATTACTATTATTATTCGCACAATAACTATTATTATTATCCTTATTACTATTATTATTATCGCTATGACTGTTATTAGTATACTTATTCTATTATTACTATCCCTATTACTCTTGTCTTTATCCTGATAATTATTATTATTTCCCTTATTACTATTATTATTATCGCTATAACTGTTATTATTATCCTTATTACTAGTATTATTAGCACTATAACTATTATGTTTATCCTTATTACTATTATTATTCGCACTATAACTATTATTATTATCCTTATTAGTATTATTATTATCGCTATGACTGTTATTACTATACTTATTCTATTATTACTATCCCTATTACTCTTGTCTTTATCCTGATAATTATTATTATTATTTCCCTTATTACTATTATTATTATCGCTATAACTGTTATTATTATCCTCATTACTAGTATTATTAGCACTATAACTATTATGTATATCCTTATTACTATTATTATTAGCACTATAACTATTATTATTATGCTTATTACTATTATTATTATCGCTATGACTGTTATTATTATACTTATTCTGTTATTACCATCCCTATTACTCTTCTCTTTATCCTTATAACTATTATTATTTCCCTTATTACTATTATTATTATCGCTATAACTGTTATTATTATCCTTATTACTAGTATTATTAGCACTATAACTATTATGTATATCCTTATTACTATTATTATTCGCACTATAACTATTATTATTGTGCTTATTACTATTATTATTATCGCTATGACTGTTATTATTATACTTATTCTGTTATTACCATCACTATTACTCTTCTCTTTATCCTTATAACTATTATTATTTCCCTTATTACTATTATTATTATCGCTATAACTGTTATTATTATCCTTATTACTAGTATTATTAGCACTATAACTATTATGTTTATCTTTATTACTATTATTATTCGCACTATAACTATTATTATTATCCTTATTACTATTATTATTATCGCTATGACTGTTATTAGTATACTTATTCTTTTATTACTATCCCTATTACTCTTGTCTTTATCCTGATAATTATTATTATTTCCCTTATTACTATTATTATTATCGCTATAACTGTTATTATTATCCTTATTACTAGTATTATTAGCACTATAACTATTATGTATATCCTTATTACTATTATTATTCGCACTATAACTATTATTATTATCCTAATTACTATTATTATTATCGCTATAACTATTATTATTATGGCTATGACTGTTATTATTATCCTTATTGTATTATTACTATCCCTATTACTCTTGTCTTTATCCTTATAACTATTATTATTATCCTTATTAGTATTATATTATCGCTATAACTATTATTATTATCGCTATGACTGTTATTATTATCCTTATTCTATTATTACTATCCCTATTACTCTTGTCTTTATCCGTATAACTATTATTATTATCCTTATTACTATTATTACTAGCACTATAACTATTATTATTATGCTTATTACTATTATTATTATCGCTATGACTGTTATTATTATACTTATGCTGTTATTACCATCCCTATTACTCTTCTCTTTATCCTTATAACTATTATTATTTCGCTTATTACTATTATTATTATCGCTATAACTGTTATTATTATCCTTATTACTAGTATTATTAGCACTATAACTATTATGTTTATCCTTATTACTATTATTATTCGCACAATAACTATTATTATTATCCTTATTACTATTATTATTATCGCTATAACTGTTATTATTATCCTTATTACTAGTATTATTAGCACTATAACTATTATGTATATCCTTATTACTATTATTATTCGCACTATAACTATTATTATTGTGCTTATTACTATTATTATTATCGCTATGACTGTTATTATTATACTTATTCTGTTATTACCATCCCTATTACTCTTCTCTTTATCCTTATAACTATTATTATTTCCCTTATTACTATTATTATTATCGCTATAACTGTTATTATTATCCTTATTACTAGTATTATTAGCACCATTACTATTATGTTTATCCTTATTACTATTATTATTCGCACAATAACTATTATTATTATCCTTATTACTATTATTATTAACGCTATGACTGTTATTAGTATACTTATTCTATTATTACTATCCCTATTACTCTTGTCTTTATCCTGATAATTATTATTATTTCCCTTATTACTATTATTATTATCGCTATAACTGTTATTATTATCCTTATTACTAGTATTATTAGCACTATAACTATTATGTTTATCCTTATTACTATTATTATTCGCACAATAACTATTATTATTATCCTTATTACTATTATTATTATCGCTATGACTGTTATTAGTATACTTATTCTATTATTACTATCCCTATTACTCTTGTCTTTATCCTGATAATTATTATTATTTCCCTTATTACTATTATTATTATCGCTATAACTGTTATTATTATCCTTATTACTAGTATTATTAGCTCTATAACTATTATGTATATCCTTATTACCATTATTATTAGCACTATAACTATTATTATTATGCTTATTACTATTATTATTATCGCTATGACTGTTATTATTATACTTATTCTGTTATTACCATCCCTATTACTCTTCTCTTTATCCTTAGAACTATTATTATTTCCCTTATTACTATTATTATTATCGCTATAACTGTTATTAATATCCTTATCACTAGTATTATTCGCACTATAACTATTATGTATATCCTTATTATTATTATTATTCGTACTATAACTATTATTATTATGCTTATTACTATTATTATTATCGCTGTGACTGTTATAATAATACTTATTCTGTTATTATCATCCCTATTACTCTTCTCTTTATCCTTATAACTATTATTATTTCCCTTATTACTATTATTATTATCGCTATAACTGTTATTATTATCCTTATTACTAGTATTATTAGCACTATAACTATTATGTTTATCCTTATTACTATTATTATTCGCACTATAACTATTATTATTATCCTAAGTACTATTATTATTATCGCTATAACTATTATTATTATGGCTATGACTGTTATTATTATCCTTATTCTATTATTACTATCCCTATTACTCTTGTCTTTATCCTTATAACTATTATTATTATCCTTATTAGTATTATTAATATCGCTATAACTATTATTATTATCGCTATGACTGTTATTATTATCCTTATTCTATTATTACTATCCCTATTACTCTTGTCTTTATCCTTATAACTATTATTATTATCCTTATTACTATTATTATTCGCACAATAACTATTATTATTATGCTTATTACTATTATTATTATCGCTATGACTGTTATTATTATACTTATTCTGTTATTACCATCCCTATTACTCTTCTCTTTATCCTTATAACAATTATTATTTCCCTTATTACTATCATTATTATCGCTATAACTGTTATTCTTATCCTTATTACTAGTATTATTAGCACTATAACTATTATGTATATCCTTATTACTATTATTATTCGCACTATAACTATTATTATTATCCTTATTACCATTATTATTATCGCTATGACTGTTATTATTATACTTATTCTGTTATTACCATCCGTATTACTCTTCTCTTTATCCTTTTAACTATTATTATTTCCCTTATTACTATTATTATTATCGCTATAACTGTTATTATTATCCTTATTACTAGTATTATTAGCACTATAACTATTATGTATATCCTTATTACTATTATTATTAGCACTATAACTATTATTATTATGCTTATTACTATTATTATTATCGCTATGACTGTTATTATTATACTTATTCTGTTATTACCATCCCTATTACTCTTCTCTTTATCCTTATAACTATTATTATTTCCCTTATTACTATTATTATTATTGCTATAACTGTTATTATTATCCTTATTACTAGTATTATTAGCACTATAACTATTATGTTTATCCTTATTACTATTATTATTCGCACTATAACTATTATTATTATGCTTATTACTATTATTATTATCGATATGACTGTTATTATTATACTTATTCTGTTATTACCATCCCTATTACTCTTCTCTTTATCCTTATAACTATTATTATTTCCCTTATTACTATTATTATTATCGCTATAACTGTTATTATTATCCTTATTACTAGTATTATTAGCACCATTACTATTATGTTTATCCTTATTACTATTATTATTCGCACAATAACTATTATTATTATCCTTATTACTATTATTATTATCGCTATGACTGTTATTAGTATACTTATTCTATTATTACTATCCCTATTACTCTTGTCTTTATCCTGATAATTATTATTATTTCCCTTATTACTATTATTATTATCGCTATAACTGTTATTATTATCCTTATTACTAGTATTATTAGCACTATAACTATTATGTATATCCTTATTACTATTATTATTCGCACTATAACTATTATTATTATCCTAATTACTATTATTATTATCGCTATAACTATTATTATTATGGCTATGACTGTTATTATTATCCTTATTGTATTATTACTATCCCTATTACTCTTGTCCTTATCCTTATAACTATTATTATTATCCTTATTAGTATTATTATTATCGCTATAACTATTATTATTATCGCTATGACTGTTATTATTATCCTTATTCTATTATTACTATCCCTATTACTCTTGTCTTTATCCTTATAACTATTATTATTATCCTTATTACTATTATTACTAGCACTATAACTATTATTATTATGCTTATTACTATTAATATTATCGCTGTGACTGTTATTATAATACTTATTCTGTTATTATCATCCCTATTACTCTTCTCTTTATCCTTATAACTATTATTATTTCCCTTATTACTATTATTATTATCGCTATAACTGTTATTATTATCCTTATTACTAGTATTATTAGCACTATAACTATTATGTTTATCCTTATTACTATTATTATTCGCACTATAACTATTATTATTATCCTAAGTACTATTATTATTATCGCTATAACTATTATTATTATGGCTATGACTGTTATTATTATCCTTATTCTATTATTACTATCCCTATTACTCTTGTCTTTATCCTTATAACTATTATTATTATCCTTATTAGTATTATTAATATCGCTATAACTATTATTATTATCGCTATGACTGTTATTATTATCCTTATTCTATTATTACTATCCCTATTACTCTTGTCTTTATCCTTATAACTATTATTATTATCCTTATTACTATTATTACTAGCACTATAACTATTATTATTATGCTTATTACTATTATTATTATCGCTATGACTGTTATTATTATACTTATTCTGTTATTACCATCCCTATTACTCTTCTCTTTATCCTTATAACAATTATTATTTCCCTTATTACTATCATTATTATCGCTATAACTGTTATTCTTATCCTTATTACTAGTATTATTAGCACTATAACTATTATGTATATCCTTATTACTATTATTATTCGCACTATAACTATTATTATTATCCTTATTACCATTATTATTATCGCTATGACTGTTATTATTATACTTATTCTGTTATTACCATCCGTATTACTCTTCTCTTTATCCTTTTAACTATTATTATTTCCCTTATTACTATTATTATTATCGCTATAACTGTTATTATTATCCTTATTACTAGTATTATTAGCACTATAACTATTATGTATATCCTTATTACTATTATTATTAGCACTATAACTATTATTATTATGCTTATTACTATTATTATTATCGCTATGACTGTTATTATTATACTTATTCTGTTATTACCATCCCTATTACTCTTCTCTTTATCCTTATAACTATTATTATTTCCCTTATTACTATTATTATTATTGCTATAACTGTTATTATTATCCTTATTACTAGTATTATTAGCACTATAACTATTATGTTTATCCTTATTACTATTATTATTCGCACTATAACTATTATTATTATGCTTATTACTATTATTATTATCGATATGACTGTTATTATTATACTTATTCTGTTATTACCATCCCTATTACTCGTCTCTGTATCCTTATAACTATTATTATTTCCCTTATTACTATTATTATTATCGCTATAACTGTTATTATTATCCTTATTACTAGTATCATTAGCACTATATCTATTATGTTTATCCTTATTACTATTATTATTCGCACAATAACTATTATTATTATCCTTATTACTATTATTATTATCGCTATGACTGTTATTAGTATACTTATTCTATTATTACTATCCCTATTACTCTTGTCTTTATCCTGATAATTATTATTATTTCCCTTATTACTATTATTATTATCGCTATAACTGTTATTATTATCCTTATTACTAGTATTATTAGCACTATAACTATTATGTATATCCTTATTACTATTATTATTCGCACTATAACTATTATTATTATCCTAATTACTATTATTATTATCGCTATAACTATTATTATTATGGCTATGACTGTTATTATTATCCTTATTGTATTATTACTATCCCAATTACTCTTGTCTTTATCCTTATAACTATTATTATTATCCTTATTAGTATTATTATTATCGCTATAACTATTATTATTATCGCTATGACTGTTATTATTATCCTTATTCTATTATTACTATCCCTATTACTCTTGTCTTTATCCTTATAACTATTATTATTATCCTTATTACTATTATTACTAGCACTATAACTATTATTATTATGCTTATTACTATTAATATTATCGCTATGACTGTTATTATTATACTTATTCTGTTATTACCATCCCTATTACTCTTCTCTTTATCCTTATAACTATTATTATTTCCCTTATTACTATTATTATTATCGCTATAACTGTTATTATTATCCTTATTACTAGTATTATTAGCACTATTACTATTATGTTTATCCTTATTACTATTATTATTCGCACAATAACTATTATTATTATCCTTATTACTATTATTATTATCGCTATGACTGTTATTAGTATACTTATTCTATTATTACTATCCCTATTACTCTTGTCTTTATCCTGATAATTATTATTATTTCCCTTATTACTATTATTATTATCGCTATAACTGTTATTATTATCCTTATTACTAGTATTATTAGCACTATAACTATTATGTTTATCCTTATTACTATTATTATTCGCACTATAATTATTATTATTATCCTTATTACTAGTAGTATTATCGCTATGACTGTTATTATTATACTTATTCTGTTATTACCATCCCTATTACTGTTCTCTTTATCCTTATAACTATTATTATTTCCCTTATTATTATTATTATTATCGCTATAACTGTTATTATTATCCTTATTACTAGTATTATTAGCTCTATAACTATTATGTTTATCCTTATTACTATTATTATTATCGCTATGACTGTTATTAGTATACTTATTCTATTATTACTATCCCTATTACTCTTGTCTTTATTCTGATAATTATTATTATTTCCCTTATTACTATTATTATTATCGCTATGAATGTTATTATTATACTTATTCTGTTATTACCATCCCTATTACTCTTCTCTTTATCCTTATAACTATTATTATTTCCCTTATTACTATTATTATTATCGGTATAACTGTTATTATTATCCTTATTACTAGTATTATTAGCACTATAACTATTATTATTATCCTAATTACTATTATTATTATCGCTATAACTATTATTATTATGGCTATGACTGTTATTATTATCCTTATTGTATTATTACTATCCCTATTACTCTTGTCTTTATCCTTATAACTATTACTATTATCCTTATTAGTATTATTATTATCGCTATAACTATTATTATTATCGCTATGACTGTTATTATTATCCTTATTCTATTATTACTATCCCTATTACTCTTGTCTTTATCCTTATAACTATTATTATTATCCTTATTACTATTATTACTAGCACTATAACTATTATTATTATGCTTATTACTATTATTATTATCGCTATGACTGTTATTATTATACTTATTCTGTTATTACCATCCCTATTACTCTTCTCTTTATCCTTATAACTATTATTATTTCCCTTATTACTATTATTATTATCGCTATAACTGTTATTATTATCCTTATTACTAGTATTATTAGCACTATAACTATTATGTATATCCTTATTACTATTATTATTCGCACTATAACTATTATTATTATGCTTATTACTATTATTATTATCGCTATAACTGTTATTATTATCCTTATTACTAGTATTATTAGCACTATAACTATTATGTTTATCCTTATTACTATTATTATTCGCACTATAACTATTATTATTATCCTTATTACTATTATTATTATCGCTATGACTGTTATTAGTATACTTATTCTATTATTACTATCCCTATTACTCTTGTCTTTATCCTGATAATTATTATTATTTCCCTTATTACTATTATTATTATCGCTATAACTGTTATTATTATCCTTATTACTAGTATTATTAGCACTATAACTATTATGTATATCCTTATTACTATTATTATTCGCACTATAACTATTATTATTATCTTAATTACTATTACTATTATCGCTATAACTATTATTATTATGGCTATGACTGTTATTATTATCCTTATTGTATTATTACTATCCCTATTACTCTTGTCTTTATCCTTATAACTATTATTATTATCCTTATTTGTATTATTATTATCGCTATGACTGTTATTAGTATACTTATTCTATTATTACTATCCCTATTACTCTTGTCTTTATCCTGATAATTATTATTATTTCCCTTATTACTATTATTATTATCGCTATAACTGTTATTATTATCCTTATTACTAGTATTATTAGCACTATAACTATTATGTTTATCCTTATTACTATTATTATTCGCACAATAACTATTATTATTATCCTTATTACTATTATTATTATCGCTATGACTGTTATTAGTACACTTATTCTATTATTACAATCCCTATTACTCTTGTCTTTATCCTGATAATTATTATTATTTCCCTTATTACTATAATTATTATCGCTATAACTGTTATTATTATCCTTATTACTAGTATTATTAGCACTATAACTATTATGTTTATCCTTATTACTATTATTATTCGCACAATAACTATTATTATTATCCTTATTACTATTATTATTATCGCAATATCTGTTATTATTATCCTTATTACTAGTATTATTAGCACTATAACTATTATGTATATCCCTATTACTATTATTATTCGCACTATAACTATTATTATTATGCTTATTACTATTATTATTATCGCTATAACTGTTATTATTATCCTTATTACTAGTATTATTAGCACTATAACTATTATGTTTATCCTTATTACTATTATTATTCGCACAATAACTATTATTATTATCCTTATTACTATTATTATTATCGCTATGACTGTTATTAGTATACTTATTCTATTATTACTATCCCTATTACTCTTGTCTTTATCCTGATAATTATTATTATTTCCCTTATTACTATTATTATTATCGCTATAACTGTTATTATTATCCTTATTACTAGTATTATTAGCACTATAACTATTATGTATATCCTTATTACTATTACTATTCGCACTATAACTATTATTATTATGCTTATTACTATTATTATTATCGCTATAACTGTTATTATTATCCTTATTACTAGTATTATTAGCACTATAACTATTATATTTATCCTTATTACTATTATTATTCGCATAATAACTATTATTATTATCCTTATTACTATTATTATTATCGCTATGACTGTTATTAGTATACTTATTCTATTATTACTATCCCTATTACTCTTGTCTTTATCCTGATAATTATTATTATTTCCCTTATTACTATTATTATTATCGCTATAACTGTTATTATTATCCTTATTACTAGTATTATTAGCACTATAACTATTATGTTTATCCTTATTACTATTATTATTCGCACTATAACTATTATTATTATCCTTATTAGTATTATTATTATCGCTATGACTGTTATTACTATACTTATTCTATTATTACTATCCCTATTACTCTTGTCTTTATCCTGATAATTATTATTATTATTTCCCTTATTACTATTATTATTATCGCTATAACTGTTATTATTATCCTTATTACTAGTATTATTAGCACTATAACTATTATGTTTATCCTTATTACTATTATTATTCGCACAATAACTATTATTATTATCCTTATTACTATTATTATTATCGCTATGACTGTTATTATTATACTTATTCTGTTATTACCATCCCTATTACTCTTCTCTTTATCCTTAGAACTATTATTATTTCCCTTATTACTATTATTATTATCGCTATAACTGTTATTATTATCCTTATTACTAGTATTATTAGCACTATAACTATTATGTTTATCCTTATTACTATTATTATTCGCACAATAACTATTATTATTATCCTTATTACTATTATTATTATCGCTATGACTGTTATTAGTATACTTATTCTATTATTACAATCCCTATTACTCTTGTCTTTATCCTGATAATTATTATTATTTCCCTTATTACTATAATTATTATCGCTATAACTGTTATTATTATCCTTATTACTAGTATTATTAGCACTATAACTATTATGTTTATCCTTATTACTATTATTATTCGCACAATAACTATTATTATTATCATTATTACTATTATTATTATCGCAATATCTGTTATTATTATCCTTATTACTAGTATTATTAGCACTATAACTATTATGTATATCCTTATTACTATTATTATTCGCACTATAACTATTATTATTATGCTTATTACTATTATTATTATCGCTATAACTGTTATTATTATCCTTATTACTAGTATTATTAGCACTATAACTATTATGTTTATCCTTATTACTATTATTATTCGCACAATAACTATTATTATTATCCTTATTATATTATTATTATCGCTATGACTGTTATTAGTATACTTATTCTATTATTACTATCCCTATTACTCTTGTCTTTATCCTGATAATTATTATTATTTCCCTTATTACTATTATTATTATCGCTATAACTGTTATTATTATCCTTATTACTAGTATTATTAGCACTATAACTATTATGTATATCCTTATTACTATTACTATTCGCACTATAACTATTATTATTATGCTTATTACTATTATTATTATCGCTATAACTGTTATTATTATCCTTATTACTAGTATTATTAGCACTATAACTATTATATTTATCCTTATTACTATTATTATTCGCATAATAACTATTATTATTATCCTTATTACTATTATTATTAGCACTATAACTATTATGTTTATCCTTATTACTATTATTATTCGCACTATAACTATTATTATTATCCTTATTAGTATTATTATTATCGCTATGACTGTTATTACTATACTTATTCTATTATTACTATCCCTATTACTCTTGTCTTTATCCTGATAATTATTATTATTATTTCCCTTATTACTATTATTATTATCGCTATAACTGTTATTATTATCCTCATTACTAGTATTATTAGCACTATAACTATTATGTATATCCTTATTACTATTATTATTAGCACTATAACTATTATTATTATGCTTATTACTATTATTATTATCGCTATGACTGTTATTATTATACTTATTCTGTTATTACCATCCCTATTACTCTTCTCTTTATCCTTATAACTATTATTATTTCCCTTATTACTATTATTATTATCGCTATAACTGTTATTATTATCCTTATTACTAGTATTATTAGCACTATAACTATTATGTTTATCCTTATTACTATTATTATTCGCACTATAATTATTATTATTATCCTTATTACTAGTAGTATTATCGCTATGACTGTTATTATTATACTTATTCTGTTATTACCATCCCTATTACTCTTCTCTTTATCCTTATAACTATTATTATTTCCCTTATTATTATTATTATTATCGCTATAACTGTTATTATTATCCTTATTACTAGTATTATTAGCACTATAACTATTATGTTTATCCTTATTACTATTATTATTATCGCTATGACTGTTGTTAGTAAACTTATTCTATTATTACTATCCCTATTACTCTTGTCTTTATCCTGATAATTATTATTATTTCCCTTATTACTATTATTATTATCGCTATAACTGTTATTATTATCCTTATTACTAGTATTATTAGCACTATAACTATTATGTTTATCCTTATTACTATTATTATTCGCACAATAACTATTATTATTATCCTTATTACTATTATTATTATCGCTATAACTGTTATTATTATCCTTATTACTAGTATTATTAGCTCTATAACTATTATGTATATCCTTATTACCATTATTATTAGCACTATAACTATTATTATTATGCTTATTACTATTATTATTATCGCTATGACTGTTATTATTATACTTATTCTGTTATTACCATCACTATTACTCTTCTCTTTATCCTTATAACTATTATTATTTCCCTTATTACTATTATTATTATCGCTATAACTGTTATTATTATCCTTATTACTAGTATTATTAGCACTATAACTATTATGTTTATCCTTATTACTATTATTATTCGCACTATAACTATTATTATTATCCTTATTACTATTATTATTATCGCTATGACTGTTATTAGTATACTTATTCTATTATTACTATCCCTATTACTCTTGTCTTTATCCTGATAATTATTATTATTTCCCTTATTACTATTATTATTATCGCTATAACTGTTATTATTATCCTTATTACTAGTATTATTAGCACTATAACTATTAAGTATATCCTTATTACTATTATTATTCGCACTATAACTATTATTATTATCCTAATTACTATTATTATTATCGCTATAACTATTATTATTATGGCTATGACTGTTATTATTATCCTTATTGTATTATTACTATCCCTATTACTCTTGTCTTTATCCTTATAACTATTATTATTATCCTTATTAGTATTATTATTATCGCTATAACTATTATTATTATCGCTATGACTGTTATTATTATCCTTATTCTATTATTACTATCCCTATTACTCTTGTCTTTATCCTTATAACTATTATTATCATCCTTATTACTATTATTACTAGCACTATAACTATTATTATTATACTTATTACTATTATTATTATCGCTATGACTGTTATTATTATCCTTATTACTAGTATTATTAGCACTATAACTATTATGTATATCCTTATTACTATTATTATTAGCACTATAACTATTATTATTATGCTTATTACTATTATTATTATCGCTATGACTGTTATTATTATACTTATTCTGTTATTACCATCCCTATTACTCTTCTCTTTATCCTTATAACTATTATTATTTCCCTTATTACTATTATTATTATCGCTATAACTGTTATTATTATCCTTATTACTAGTATTATTAGCACTATAACTATTATGTTTATCCTTATTACTATTATTATTCGCACTATAATTATTATTATTATCCTTATTACTAGTAGTATTATCGCTATGACTGTTATTATTATACTTATTCTGTTATTACCATCCCTATTACTCTTCTCTTTATCCTTATAACTATTATTATTTCCCTTATTATTATTATTATTATCGCTATAACTGTTATTATTATCCTTATTACTAGTATTATTAGCACTATAACTATTATGTTTATCCTTATTACTATTATTATTATCGCTATGACTGTTATTAGTAAACTTATTCTATTATTACTATCCCTATTACTCTTGTCTTTATCCTGATAATTATTATTATTTCCCTTATTACTATTATTATTATCGCTATAACTGTTATTATTATCCTTATTACTAGTATTATTAGCACTATAACTATTATGTTTATCCTTATTACTATTATTATTCGCACAATAACTATTATTATTATCCTTATTACTATTATTATTATCGCTATGACTGTTATTAGTATACTTATTCTATTATTACTATCCCTATTACTCTTGTCTTTATCCTGATAATTATTATTATTTCCCTTATTACTATTATTATTATCGCTATAACTGTTATTATTATCCTTATTACTAGTATTATTAGCACTATAACTATTATGTATATCCTTATTACTATTACTATTCGCACTATAACTATTATTATTATGCTTATTACTATTATTATTATCGCTATAACTGTTATTATTATCCTTATTACTAGTATTATTAGCACTATAACTATTATATTTATCCTTATTACTATTATTATTCGCATAATAACTATTATTATTATCCTTATTACTATTATTATTATCGCTATGACTGTTATTAGTATACTTATTCTATTATTACTATCCCTATTACTCTTGTCTTTATCCTGATAATTATTATTATTTCCCTTATTACTATTATTATTATCGCTATAACTGTTATTATTATCCTTATTACTAGTATTATTAGCACTATAACTATTATGTTTATCCTTATTACTATTATTATTCGCACAATAACTATTATTATTATCCTTATTACTATTATTATTATCGCTATAACTGTTATTATTATCCTTATTACTAGTATTATTAGCTCTATAACTATTATGTATATCCTTATTACCATTATTATTAGCACTATAACTATTATTATTATGCTTATTACTATTATTATTATCGCTATGACTGTTATTATTATACTTATTCTGTTATTACCATCACTATTACTCTTCTCTTTATCCTTATAACTATTATTATTTCCCTTATTACTATTATTATTATCGCTATAACTGTTATTATTATCCTTATTACTAGTATTATTAGCACTATAACTATTATGTTTATCCTTATTACTATTATTATTCGCACTATAACTATTATTATTATCCTTATTACTATTATTATTATCGCTATGACTGTTATTAGTATACTTATTCTATTATTACTATCCCTATTACTCTTGTCTTTATCCTGATAATTATTATTATTTCCCTTATTACTATTATTATTATCGCTATAACTGTTATTATTATCCTTATTACTAGTATTATTAGCACTATAACTATTAAGTATATCCTTATTACTATTATTATTCGCACTATAACTATTATTATTATCCTAATTACTATTATTATTATCGCTATAACTATTATTATTATGGCTATGACTGTTATTATTATCCTTATTGTATTATTACTATCCCTATTACTCTTGTCTTTATCCTTATAACTATTATTATTATCCTTATTAGTATTATTATTATCGCTATAACTATTATTATTATCGCTATGACTGTTATTATTATCCTTATTCTATTATTACTATCCCTATTACTCTTGTCTTTATCCTTATAACTATTATTATCATCCTTATTACTATTATTACTAGCACTATAACTATTATTATTATACTTATTACTATTATTATTATCGCTATGACTGTTATTATTATCCTTATTACTAGTATTATTAGCACTATAACTATTATGTTTATCCTTATTACTATTATTATTCGCACTATAACTATTATTATTATCCTTATTAGTATTATTATTATCGCTATGACTATTATTACTATACTTATTCTATTATTACTATCCCTATTACTCTTGTCTTTATCCTGATAATTATTATTATTATTTCCCTTATTACTATTATTATTATCGCTATAACTGTTATTATTATCCTCATTACTAGTATTATTAGCACTATAACTATTATGTATATCCTTATTACTATTATTATTAGCACTATAACTATTATTATTATGCTTATTACTATTATTATTATCGCTATGACTGTTATTATTATACTTATTCTGTTATTACCATCCCTATTACTCTTCTCTTTATCCTTATAACTATTATTATTTCCCTTATTACTATTATTATTATCGCTATAACTGTTATTATTATCCTTATTACTAGTATTATTAGCACTATAACTATTATGTTTATCCTTATTACTATTATTATTCGCACTATAATTATTATTATTATCCTTATTACTAGTAGTATTATCGCTATGACTGTTATTATTATACTTATTCTGTTATTACCATCCCTATTACTCTTCTCTTTATCCTTATAACTATTATTATTTCCCTTATTATTATTATTATTATCGCTATAACTGTTATTATTATCCTTATTACTAGTATTATTAGCACTATAACTATTATGTTTATCGTTATTACTATTATTATTATCGCTATGACTGTTATTAGTAAACTTATTCTATTATTACTATCCCTATTACTCTTGTCTTTATCCTGATAATTATTATTATTTCCCTTATTACTATTATTATTATCGCTATAACTGTTATTATTATCCTTATTACTAGTATTATTAGCACTATAACTATTATGTTTATCCTTATTACTATTATTATTCGCACAATAACTATTATTATTATCCTTATTACTATTATTATTATCGCTATGACTGTTATTAGTATACTTATTCTATTATTACTATCCCTATTACTCTTGTCTTTATCCTGATAATTATTATTATTTCCCTTATTACTATTATTATTATCGCTATAACTGTTATTATTATCCTTATTACTAGTATTATTAGCACTATAACTATTATGTATATCCTTATTACTATTACTATTCGCACTATAACTATTCTTATTATGCTTATTACTATTATTATTATCGCTATAACTGTTATTATTATCCTTATTACTAGTATTATTAGCACTATAACTATTATATTTATCCTTATTACTATTATTATTCGCATAATAACTATTATTATTATCCTTATTACTATTATTATTATCGCTATGACTGTTATTAGTATACTTATTCTATTATTACTATCCCTATTACTCTTGTCTTTATCCTGATAATTATTATTATTTCCCTTATTACTATTATTATTATCGCTATAACTGTTATTATTATCCTTATTACTAGTATTATTAGCACTATAACTATTATGTTTATCCTTATTACTATTATTATTCGCACTATAACTATTATTATTATCCTTATTAGTATTATTATTATCGCTATGACTGTTATTACTATACTTATTCTATTATTACTATCCCTATTACTCTTGTCTTTATCCTGATAATTATTATTATTATTTCCCTTATTACTATTATTATTATCGCTATAACTGTTATTATTATCCTTATTACTAGTATTATTAGCACTATAACTATTATGTTTATCCTTATTACTATTATTATTCGCACTATAACTATTATTATTATCCTTATTACTATTATTATTATCGCTATGACTGTTATTAGTATACTTATTCTATTATTACTATCCCTATTACTCTTGTCTTTATCCTGATAATTATTATTATTTCCCTTATTACTATTATTATTATCGCTATAACTGTTATTATTATCCTTATTACTAGTATTATTAGCACTATAACTATTAAGTATATCCTTATTACTATTATTATTCGCACTATAACTATTATTATTATCCTAATTACTATTATTATTATCGCTATAACTATTATTATTATGGCTATGACTGTTATTATTATCCTTATTGTATTATTACTATCCCTATTACTCTTGTCTTTATCCTTATAACTATTATTATTATCCTTATTAGTATTATTATTATCGCTATAACTATTATTATTATCGCTATGACTGTTATTATTATCCTTATTCTATTATTACTATCCCTATTACTCTTGTCTTTATCCTTATAACTATTATTATCATCCTTATTACTATTATTACTAGCACTATAACTATTATTATTATACTTATTACTATTATTATTATCGCTATAACTGTTATTATTATCCTTATTACTAGTATTATTAGCACTATAACTATTATGTTTATCCTTATTACTATTATTATTCGCACAATAACTATTATTATTATCCTTATTACTATTATTATTATCGCTATGACTGTTATTAGTATACTTATTCTATTATTACTATCCCTATTACTCTTGTCTTTATCCTGATAATTATTATTATTTCCCTTATTACTATTATTATTATCGCTATAACTGTTATTATTATCCTTATTACTAGTATTATTAGCACTATAACTATTATGTATATCCTTATTACTATTACTATTCGCACTATAACTATTATTATTATGCTTATTACTATTATTATTATCGCTATAACTGTTATTATTATCCTTATTACTAGTATTATTAGCACTATAACTATTATATTTATCCTTATTACTATTATTATTCGCATAATAACTATTATTATTATCCTTATTACTATTATTATTATCGCTATGACTGTTATTAGTATACTTATTCTATTATTACTATCCCTATTACTCTTGTCTTTATCCTGATAATTATTATTATTTCCCTTATTACTATTATTATTATCGCTATAACTGTTATTATTATCCTTATTACTAGTATTATTAGCACTATAACTATTATGTTTATCCTTATTACTATTATTATTCGCACTATAACTATTATTATTATCCTTATTAGTATTATTATTATCGCTATGACTGTTATTACTATACTTATTCTATTATTACTATCCCTATTACTCTTGTCTTTATCCTGATAATTATTATTATTATTTCCCTTATTACTATTATTATTATCGCTATAACTGTTATTATTATCCTTATTACTAGTATTATTAGCACTATAACTATTATGTTTATCCTTATTACTATTATTATTCGCACTATAACTATTATTATTATCCTTATTACTATTATTATTATCGCTATGACTGTTATTAGTATACTTATTCTATTATTACTATCCCTATTACTCTTGTCTTTATCCTGATAATTATTATTATTTCCCTTATTACTATTATTATTATCGCTATAACTGTTATTATTATCCTTATTACTAGTATTATTAGCACTATAACTATTAAGTATATCCTTATTACTATTATTATTCGCACTATAACTATTATTATTATCCTAATTACTATTATTATTATCGCTATAACTATTATTATTATGGCTATGACTGTTATTATTATCCTTATTGTATTATTACTATCCCTATTACTCTTGTCTTTATCCTTATAACTATTATTATTATCCTTATTAGTATTATTATTATCGCTATAACTATTATTATTATCGCTATGACTGTTATTATTATCCTTATTCTATTATTACTATCCCTATTACTCTTGTCTTTATCCTTATAACTATTATTATCATCCTTATTACTATTATTACTAGCACTATAACTATTATTATTATACTTATTACTATTATTATTATCGCTATAACTGTTATTATTATCCTTATTACTAGTATTATTAGCACTATAACTATTATGTTTATCCTTATTACTATTATTATTCGCACAATAACTATTATTATTATCCTTATTACTATTATTATTATCGCTATGACTGTTATTAGTATACTTATTCTATTATTACTATCCCTATTACTCTTGTCTTTATCCTGATAATTATTATTATTTCCCTTATTACTATTATTATTATCGCTATAACTGTTATTATTATCCTTATTACTAGTATTATTAGCACTATAACTATTATGTATATCCTTATTACTATTACTATTCGCACTATAACTATTATTATTATGCTTATTACTATTATTATTATCGCTATAACTCTTATTATTATCCTTATTACTAGTATTATTAGCACTATAACTATTATATTTATCCTTATTACTATTATTATTCGCATAATAACTATTATTATTATCCTTATTACTATTATTATTATCGCTATGACTGTTATTAGTATACTTATTCTATTATTACTATCCCTATTACTCTTGTCTTTATCCTGATAATTATTATTATTTCCCTTATTACTATTATTATTATCGCTATAACTGTTATTATTATCCTTATTACTAGTATTATTAGCACTATAACTATTATGTTTATCCTTATTACTATTATTATTCGCACTATAACTATTATTATTATCCTTATTAGTATTATTATTATCGCTATGACTGTTATTACTATACTTATTCTATTATTACTATCCCTATTACTCTTGTCTTTATCCTGATAATTATTATTATTATTTCCCTTATTACTATTATTATTATCGCTATAACTGTTATTATTATCCTTATTACTAGTATTATTAGTACTATAACTATTATGTTTATCCTTATTACTATTATTATTCGCACTATAACTATTATTATTATCCTTATTACTATTATTATTATCGCTATGACTGTTATTAGTATACTTATTCTATTATTACTATCCCTATTACTCTTGTCTTTATCCTGATAATTATTATTATTTCCCTTATTACTATTATTATTATCGCTATAACTGTTATTATTATCCTTATTACTAGTATTATTAGCACTATAACTATTAAGTATATCCTTATTACTATTATTATTCGCACTATAACTATTATTATTATCCTAATTACTATTATTATTATCGCTATAACTATTATTATTATGGCTATGACTGTTATTATTATCCTTATTGTATTATTACTATCCCTATTACTCTTGTCTTTATCCTTATAACTATTATTATTATCCTTATTAGTATTATTATTATCGCTATAACTATTATTATTATCGCTATGACTGTTATTATTATCCTTATTCTATTATTACTATCCCTATTACTCTTGTCTTTATCCTTATAACTATTATTATCATCCTTATTACTATTATTACTAGCACTATAACTATTATTATTATACTTATTACTATTATTATTATCGCTATGACTGTTATTATTATCCTTATTACTAGTATTATTAGCACTATAACTATTATGTTTATCCTTATTACTATTATTATTCGCACTATAACTATTATTATTATCCTTATTAGTATTATTATTATCGCTATGACTATTATTACTATACTTATTCTATTATTACTATCCCTATTACTCTTGTCTTTATCCTGATAATTATTATTATTATTTCCCTTATTACTATTATTATTATCGCTATAACTGTTATTATTATCCTCATTACTAGTATTATTAGCACTATAACTATTATGTATATCCTTATTACTATTATTATTAGCACTATAACTATTATTATTATGCTTATTACTATTATTATTATCGCTATGACTGTTATTATTATACTTATTCTGTTATTACCATCCCTATTACTCTTCTCTTTATCCTTATAACTATTATTATTTCCCTTATTACTATTATTATTATCGCTATAACTGTTATTATTATCCTTATTACTAGTATTATTAGCACTATAACTATTATGTTTATCCTTATTACTATTATTATTCGCACTATAATTATTATTATTATCCTTATTACTAGTAGTATTATCGCTATGACTGTTATTATTATACTTATTCTGTTATTACCATCCCTATTACTCTTCTCTTTATCCTTATAACTATTATTATTTCCCTTATTATTATTATTATTATCGCTATAACTGTTATTATTATCCTTATTACTAGTATTATTAGCACTATAACTATTATGTTTATCCTTATTACTATTATTATTATCGCTATGACTGTTATTAGTAAACTTATTCTATTATTACTATCCCTATTACTCTTGTCTTTATCCTGATAATTATTATTATTTCCCTTATTACTATTATTATTATCGCTATAACTGTTATTATTATCCTTATTACTAGTATTATTAGCACTATAACTATTATGTTTATCCTTATTACTATTATTATTCGCACAATAACTATTATTATTATCCTTATTACTATTATTATTATCGCTATGACTGTTATTAGTATACTTATTCTATTATTACTATCCCTATTACTCTTGTCTTTATCCTGATAATTATTATTATTTCCCTTATTACTATTATTATTATCGCTATAACTGTTATTATTATCCTTATTACTAGTATTATTAGCACTATAACTATTATGTATATCCTTATTACTATTACTATTCGCACTATAACTATTATTATTATGCTTATTACTATTATTATTATCGCTATAACTGTTATTATTATCCTTATTACTAGTATTATTAGCACTATAACTATTATATTTATCCTTATTACTATTATTATTCGCATAATAACTATTATTATTATCCTTATTACTATTATTATTATCGCTATGACTGTTATTAGTATACTTATTCTATTATTACTATCCCTATTACTCTTGTCTTTATCCGGATAATTATTATTATTTCCCTTATTACTATTATTATTATCGCTATAACTGTTATTATTATCCTTATTACTAGTATTATTAGCACTATAACTATTATGTTTATCCTTATTACTATTATTATTCGCACTATAACTATTATTATTATCCTTATTAGTATTATTATTATCGCTATGACTGTTATTACTATACTTATTCTATTATTACTATCCCTATTACTCTTGTCTTTATCCTGATAATTATTATTATTATTTCCCTTATTACTATTATTATTATCGCTATAACTGTTATTATTATCCTCATTACTAGTATTATTAGCACTATAACTATTATGTATATCCTTATTACTATTATTATTAGCACTATAACTATTATTATTATGCTTATTACTATTATTATTATCGCTATGACTGTTATTATTATACTTATTCTGTTATTACCATCCCTATTACTCTTCTCTTTATCCTTATAACTATTATTATTTCCCTTATTACTATTATTATTATCGCTATAACTGTTATTATTATCCTTATTACTAGTATTATTAGCACTATAACTATTATGTTTATCCTTATTACTATTATTATTCGCACTATAATTATTATTATTATCCTTATTACTAGTAGTATTATCGCTATGACTGTTATTATTATACTTATTCTGTTATTACCATCCCTATTACTCTTCTCTTTATCCTTATAACTATTATTATTTCCCTTATTATTATTATTATTATCGCTATAACTGTTATTATTATCCTTATTACTAGTATTATTAGCACTATTACTATTATGTTTATCCTTATTACTATTATTATTATCGCTATGACTGTTATTAGTATACTTATTCTATTATTACTATCCCTATTACTCTTGTCTTTATCCTGATAATTATTATTATTTCCCTTATTACTATTATTATTATCGCTATAACTGTTATTATTATCCTTATTACTAGTATTATTAGCACTATAACTATTATGTTTATCCTTATTACTATTATTATTCGCACTATAACTATTATTATTATCCTTATTAGTATTATTATTATCGCTATGACTGTTATTACTATACTTATTCTATTATTACTATCCCTATTACTCTTGTCTTTATCCTGATAATTATTATTATTATTTCCCTTATTACTATTATTATTATCGCTATAACTGTTATTATTATCCTCATTACTAGTATTATTAGCACTATAACTATTATGTATATCCTTATTACTATTATTATTAGCACTATAACTATTATTATTATGCTTATTACTATTATTATTATCGCTATGACTGTTATTATTATACTTATTCTGTTATTACCATCCCTATTACTCTTCTCTTTATCCTTATAACTATTATTATTTCCCTTATTACTATTATTATTATCGCTATAACTGTTATTATTATCCTTATTACTAGTATTATTAGCACTATAACTATTATGTTTATCCTTATTACTATTATTATTCGCACTATAATTATTATTATTATCCTTATTACTAGTAGTATTATCGCTATGACTGTTATTATTATACTTATTCTGTTATTACCATCCCTATTACTCTTCTCTTTATCCTTATAACTATTATTATTTCCCTTATTATTATTATTATTATCGCTATAACTGTTATTATTATCCTTATTACTAGTATTATTAGCACTATAACTATTATGTTTATCCTTATTACTATTATTATTATCGCTATGACTGTTATTAGTAAACTTATTCTATTATTACTATCCCTATTACTCTTGTCTTTATCCTGATAATTATTATTATTTCCCTTATTACTATTATTATTATCGCTATAACTGTTATTATTATCCTTATTACTAGTATTATTAGCACTATAACTATTATGTTTATCCTTATTACTATTATTATTCGCACAATAACTATTATTATTATCCTTATTACTATTATTATTATCGCTATAACTGTTATTATTATCCTTATTACTAGTATTATTAGCTCTATAACTATTATGTATATCCTTATTACCATTATTATTAGCACTATAACTATTATTATTATGCTTATTACTATTATTATTATCGCTATGACTGTTATTATTATACTTATTCTGTTATTACCATCACTATTACTCTTCTCTTTATCCTTATAACTATTATTATTTCCCTTATTACTATTATTATTATCGCTATAACTGTTATTATTATCCTTATTACTAGTATTATTAGCACTATAACTATTATGTTTATCCTTATTACTATTATTATTCGCACTATAACTATTATTATTATCCTTATTACTATTATTATTATCGCTATGACTGTTATTAGTATACTTATTCTATTATTACTATCCCTATTACTCTTGTCTTTATCCTGATAATTATTATTATTTCCCTTATTACTATTATTATTATCGCTATAACTGTTATTATTATCCTTATTACTAGTATTATTAGCACTATAACTATTATGTATATCCTTATTACTATTATTATTCGCACTATAACTATTATTATTATCCTAATTACTATTATTATTATCGCTATAACTATTATTATTATGGCTATGACTGTTATTATTATCCTTATTGTATTATTACTATCCCTATTACTCTTGTCTTTATCCTTATAACTATTATTATTATCCTTATTAGTATTATTATTATCGCTATAACTATTATTATTATCGCTATGACTGTTATTATTATCCTTATTCTATTATTACTATCCCTATTACTCTTGTCTTTATCCTTATAACTATTATTATCATCCTTATTACTATTATTACTAGCACTATAACTATTATTATTATACTTATTACTATTATTATTATCGCTATGACTGTTATTATTATCCTTATTACTAGTATTATTAGCACTATAACTATTATGTTTATCCTTATTACTATTATTATTCGCACTATAACTATTATTATTATCCTTATTAGTATTATTATTATCGCTATGACTATTATTACTATACTTATTCTATTATTACTATCCCTATTACTCTTGTCTTTATCCTGATAATTATTATTATTATTTCCCTTATTACTATTATTATTATCGCTATAACTGTTATTATTATCCTCATTACTAGTATTATTAGCACTATAACTATTATGTATATCCTTATTACTATTATTATTAGCACTATAACTATTATTATTATGCTTATTACTATTATTATTATCGCTATGACTGTTATTATTATACTTATTCTGTTATTACCATCCCTATTACTCTTCTCTTTATCCTTATAACTATTATTATTTCCCTTATTACTATTATTATTATCGCTATAACTGTTATTATTATCCTTATTACTAGTATTATTAGCACTATAACTATTATGTTTATCCTTATTACTATTATTATTCGCACTATAATTATTATTATTATCCTTATTACTAGTAGTATTATCGCTATGACTGTTATTATTATACTTATTCTGTTATTACCATCCCTATTACTCTTCTCTTTATCCTTATAACTATTATTATTTCCCTTATTATTATTATTATTATCGCTATAACTGTTATTATTATCCTTATTACTAGTATTATTAGCACTATAACTATTATGTTTATCCTTATTACTATTATTATTATCGCTATGACTGTTATTAGTAAACTTATTCTATTATTACTATCCCTATTACTCTTGTCTTTATCCTGATAATTATTATTATTTCCCTTATTACTATTATTATTATCGCTATAACTGTTATTATTATCCTTATTACTAGTATTATTAGCACTATAACTATTATGTTTATCCTTATTACTATTATTATTCGCACAATAACTATTATTATTATCCTTATTACTATTATTATTATCGCTATGACTGTTATTAGTATACTTATTCTATTATTACTATCCCTATTACTCTTGTCTTTATCCTGATAATTATTATTATTTCCCTTATTACTATTATTATTATCGCTATAACTGTTATTATTATCCTTATTACTAGTATTATTAGCACTATAACTATTATGTATATCCTTATTACTATTACTATTCGCACTATAACTATTATTATTATGCTTATTACTATTATTATTATCGCTATAACTGTTATTATTATCCTTATTACTAGTATTATTAGCACTATAACTATTATATTTATCCTTATTACTATTATTATTCGCATAATAACTATTATTATTATCCTTATTACTATTATTATTATCGCTATGACTGTTATTAGTATACTTATTCTATTATTACTATCCCTATTACTCTTGTCTTTATCCTGATAATTATTATTAATTCCCTTATTACTATTATTATTATCGCTATAACTGTTATTATTATCCTTATTACTAGTATTATTAGCACTATAACTATTATGTTTATCCTTATTACTATTATTATTCGCACTATAACTATTATTATTATCCTTATTAGTATTATTATTATCGCTATGACTGTTATTACTATACTTATTCTATTATTACTATCCCTATTACTCTTGTCTTTATCCTGATAATTATTATTATTATTTCCCTTATTACTATTATTATTATCGCTATAACTGTTATTATTATCCTCATTACTAGTATTATTAGCACTATAACTATTATGTATATCCTTATTACTATTATTATTAGCACTATAACTATTATTATTATGCTTATTACTATTATTATTATCGCTATGACTGTTATTATTATACTTATTCTGTTATTACCATCCCTATTACTCTTCTCTTTATCCTTATAACTATTATTATTTCCCTTATTACTATTATTATTATCGCTATAACTGTTATTATTATCCTTATTACTAGTATTATTAGCACTATAACTATTATGTTTATCCTTATTACTATTATTATTCGCACTATAATTATTATTATTATCCTTATTACTAGTAGTATTATCGCTATGACTGTTATTATTATACTTATTCTGTTATTACCATCCCTATTACTCTTCTCTTTATCCTTATAACTATTATTATTTCCCTTATTATTATTATTATTATCGCTATAACTGTTATTATTATCCTTATTACTAGTATTATTAGCACTATAACTATTATGTTTATCCTTATTACTATTATTATTATCGCTATGACTGTTATTAGTAAACTTATTCTATTATTACTATCCCTATTACTCTTGTCTTTATCCTGATAATTATTATTATTTCCCTTATTACTATTATTATTATCGCTATAACTGTTATTATTATCCTTATTACTAGTATTATTAGCACTATAACTATTATGTTTATCCTTATTACTATTATTATTCGCACAATAACTATTATTATTATCCTTATTACTATTATTATTATCGCTATAACTGTTATTATTATCCTTATTACTAGTATTATTAGCTCTATAACTATTATGTATATCCTTATTACCATTATTATTAGCACTATAACTATTATTATTATGCTTATTACTATTATTATTATCGCTATGACTGTTATTATTATACTTATTCTGTTATTACCATCACTATTACTCTTCTCTTTATCCTTATAACTATTATTATTTCCCTTATTACTATTATTATTATCGCTATAACTGTTATTATTATCCTTATTACTAGTATTATTAGCACTATAACTATTATGTTTATCCTTATTACTATTATTATTATCGCTATGACTGTTATTAGTATACTTATTCTATTATTACTATCCCTATTACTCTTGTCTTTATCCTGATAATTATTATTATTTCCCTTATTACTATTATTATTATCGCTATAACTGTTATTATTATCCTTATTACTAGTATTATTAGCACTATAACTATTATGTATATCCTTATTACTATTATTATTCGCACTATAACTATTATTATTATCCTAATTACTATTATTATTATCGCTATAACTATTATTATTATGGCTATGACTGTTATTATTATCCTTATTGTATTATTACTATCCCTATTACTCTTGTCTTTATCCTTATAACTATTATTATTATCCTTATTAGTATTATTATTATCGCTATAACTATTATTATTATCGCTATGACTGTTATTATTATCCTTATTCTATTATTACTATCCCTATTACTCTTGTCTTTATCCTTATAACTATTATTATCATCCTTATTACTATTATTACTAGCACTATAACTATTATTATTATACTTATTACTATTATTATTATCGCTATGACTGTTATTATTATCCTTATTACTAGTATTATTAGCACTATAACTATTATGTTTATCCTTATTACTATTATTATTCGCACTATAACTATTATTATTATCCTTATTAGTATTATTATTATCGCTATGACTGTTATTACTATACTTATTCTATTATTACTATCCCTATTACTCTTGTCTTTATCCTGATAATTATTATTATTATTTCCCTTATTACTATTATTATTATCGCTATAACTGTTATTATTATCCTCATTACTAGTATTATTAGCACTATAACTATTATGTATATCCTTATTACTATTATTATTAGCACTATAACTATTATTATTATGCTTATTACTATTATTATTATCGCTATGACTGTTATTATTCTACTTATTCTGTTATTACCATCCCTATTACTCTTCTCTTTATCCTTATAACTATTATTATTTCCCTTATTACTATTATTATTATCGCTATAACTGTTATTATTATCCTTATTACTAGTATTATTAGCACTATAACTATTATGTTTATCCTTATTACTATTATTATTCGCACTATAATTATTATTATTATCCTTATTACTAGTAGTATTATCGCTATGACTGTTATTATTATACTTATTCTGTTATTACCATCCCTATTACTCTTCTCTTTATCCTTATAACTATTATTATTTCCCTTATTATTATTATTATTATCGCTATAACTGTTATTATTATCCTTATTACTAGTATTATTAGCACTATAACTATTATGTTTATCCTTATTACTATTATTATTATCGCTATGACTGTTATTAGTAAACTTATTCTATTATTACTATCCCTATTACTCTTGTCTTTATCCTGATAATTATTATTATTTCCCTTATTACTATTATTATTATCGCTATAACTGTTATTATTATCCTTATTACTAGTATTATTAGCACTATAACTATTATGTTTATCCTTATTACTATTATTATTCGCACAATAACTATTATTATTATCCTTATTACTATTATTATTATCGCTATGACTGTTATTAGTATACTTATTCTATTATTACTATCCCTATTACTCTTGTCTTTATCCTGATAATTATTATTATTTCCCTTATTACTATTATTATTATCGCTATAACTGTTATTATTATCCTTATTACTAGTATTATTAGCACTATAACTATTATGTATATCCTTATTACTATTACTATTCGCACTATAACTATTATTATTATGCTTATTACTATTATTATTATCGCTATAACTGTTATTATTATCCTTATTACTAGTATTATTAGCACTATAACTATTATATTTATCCTTATTACTATTATTATTCGCATAATAACTATTATTATTATCCTTATTACTATTATTATTATCGCTATGACTGTTATTAGTATACTTATTCTATTATTACTATCCCTATTACTCTTGTCTTTATCCTGATAATTATTATTATTTCCCTTATTACTATTATTATTATCGCTATAACTGTTATTATTATCCTTATTACTAGTATTATTAGCACTATAACTATTATGTTTATCCTTATTACTATTATTATTCGCACTATAACTATTATTATTATCCTTATTAGTATTATTATTATCGCTATGACTGTTATTACTATACTTATTCTATTATTACTATCCCTATTACTCTTGTCTTTATCCTGATAATTATTATTATTATTTCCCTTATTGCTATTATTATTATCGCTATAACTGTTATTATTATCCTCATTACTAGTATTATTAGCACTATAACTATTATGTATATCCTTATTACTATTATTATTAGCACTATAACTATTATTATTATGCTTATTACTATTATTATTATCGCTATGACTGTTATTATTATACTTATTCTGTTATTACCATCCCTATTACTCTTCTCTTTATCCTTATAACTATTATTATTTCCCTTATTACTATTATTATTATCGCTATAACTGTTATTATTATCCTTATTACTAGTATTATTAGCACTATAACTATTATGTTTATCCTTATTACTATTATTATTCGCACTATAATTATTATTATTATCCTTATTACTAGTAGTATTATCGCTATGACTGTTATTATTATACTTATTCTGTTATTACCATCCCTATTACTCTTCTCTTTATCCTTATAACTATTATTATTTCCCTTATTATTATTATTATTATCGCTATAACTGTTATTATTATCCTTATTACTAGTATTATTAGCACTATTACTATTATGTTTATCCTTATTACTATTATTATTATCGCTATGACTGTTATTAGTATACTTATTCTATTATTACTATCCCTATTACTCTTGTCTTTATCCTGATAATTATTATTATTTCCCTTATTACTATTATTATTATCGCTATAACTGTTATTATTATCCTTATTACTAGTATTATTAGCACTATAACTATTATGTATATCCTTATTACTATTACTATTCGCACTATAACTATTATTATTATGCTTATTACTATTATTATTATCGCTATAACTGTTATTATTATCCTTATTACTAGTATTATTAGCACTATAACTATTATATTTATCCTTATTACTATTATTATTCGCATAATAACTATTATTATTATCCTTATTACTATTATTATTATCGCTATGACTGTTATTAGTATACTTATTCTATTATTACTATCCCTATTACTCTTGTCTTTATCCTGATAATTATTATTATTTCCCTTATTACTATTATTATTATCGCTATAACTGTTATTATTATCCTTATTACTAGTATTATTAGCACTATAACTATTATGTTTATCCTTATTACTATTATTATTCGCACTATAACTATTATTATTATCCTTATTAGTATTATTATTATCGCTATGACTGTTATTACTATACTTATTCTATTATTACTATCCCTATTACTCTTGTCTTTATCCTGATAATTATTATTATTATTTCCCTTATTACTATTATTATTATCGCTATAACTGTTATTATTATCCTCATTACTAGTATTATTAGCACTATAACTATTATTATTATGCTTATTACTATTATTATTATCGCTATGACTGTTATTATTATACTTATTCTGTTATTACCATCCCTATTACTCTTCTCTTTATCCTTATAACTATTATTATTTCCCTTATTACTATTATTATTATCGCTATAACTGTTATTATTATCCTTATTACTAGTATTATTAGCACTATAACTATTATGTTTATCCTTATTACTATTATTATTCGCACTATAATTATTATTATTATCCTTATTACTAGTAGTATTATCGCTATGACTGTTATTATTATACTTATTCTGTTATTACCATCCCTATTACTCTTCTCTTTATCCTTATAACTATTATTATTTCCCTTATTATTATTATTATTATCGCTATAACTGTTATTATTATCCTTATTACTAGTATTATTAGCACTATTACTATTATGTTTATCCTTATTACTATTATTATTATCGCTATGACTGTTATTAGTATACTTATTCTATTATTACTATCCCTATTACTCTTGTCTTTATCCTGATAATTATTATTATTTCCCTTATTACTATTATTATTATCGCTATAACTGTTATTATTATCCTTATTACTAGTATTATTAGCACTATAACTATTATGTATATCCTTATTACTATTATTGTTCGCACTATAACTATTATTATTATGCTTATTACTAGTAGTATTATCGCTGTGACTGTTATTATTATACTTATTCTGTTATTACCATCCCTATTACTCTTCTCTTTATCCTTATAACTATTAGTATTTCCCTTATTATTATTATTATTATCGCTATAACTGTTATTATTATCCTTATTACTAGTATTATGAGCACTATAACTATTATGTTCATCCTTATTACTATTATTATTCGCACAATAACTATTATTATTATCCTTATTACTATTATTATTATCGCTATGACTGTTATTAGTATACTTATTCTATTATTACTATCCCTATTACTCTTGTCTTTATCCTGATAATTATTATTATTTCCCTTATTACTATTATTATTATCGCTATAACTGTTATTATTATCCTTATTACTAGTATTATTAGCACTATAACTACTATGTATATCCTTATTACTATTATTATTCGCACTATAACTATTATTATTGTGCTTATTACTATTATTATTATCGCTATAACTGTTATTATTATACTTATTCTGTTATTACCATCCCTATTACTCTTCTCTGTATCCTTATAACTATTATTATTTTCCTTATTACTATTACTATTATCGCTATAACTGTTATTATTATCCTTATTACTAGTATTATTAGCACTATAACTATTATGTTTATCCTTATTACTATTATTATTCGCACAATAACTATTATTACTATCCTTATTACTATTATTATTATCGCTATGACTGTTATTAGTATACTTATTCTATTATTACCATCCCTATTACTCTTCTCTTTATCCTTATAACTATTATTATTTCCCTTATTACTATTATTATTATCGCTATAACTGTTATTATTATCCTTATTACTAGTATTATTAGCACTATAACTATTATGTTTATCCTTATTACTATTATTATTCGCACTATAGTTATTATTATTATCCTTATTACTAGTAGTATTATCGCTGTGACTGTTATTATTATACTTATTCTGTTATTACCATCCCTATTACTCTTCTCTTTATCCTTATAACTATTAGTATTTCCCTTATAATTATTATTATTATCGCTATAACTGTTATTATTATCCTTATTACTAGTATTATTAGCACTATAACTATTATGTTTATCCTTATTACTATTATTATTCGCACAATAACTATTATTATTATCCTTATTACTATTATTATTATCGCTATGACTGTTATTAGTATACTTATTCTATTATTACTATCCCTATTACTCTTGTCTTTATCCTGATAATTATTATTATTTCCCTTATTACTATTATTATTATCGCTATAACTGTTATTATTATCCTTATTACTAGTATTATTAGCACTATAACTATTATGTATATCCTTATTACTATTATTATTCGCACTATAACTATTATTATTATGCTTATTACTATTATTATTATCGCTATGACTGTTATTATTATACTTATTCTGTTATTACCATCCCTATTACTCTTCTCTGTATCCTTATAACTATTATTATTTCCCTTATTACTATTATTATTATCGCTATAACTGTTATTATTATCCTTATTACTAGTATCATTAGCACTATATCTATTATGTTTATCCTTATTACTATTATTATTCGCACAATAACTATTATTATTATCCTTATTACTAGTATTATTAGCACTATAACTATTATGTTTATCCTTATTACTATTATTATTCGCACTATAATTATTATTATTATCCTTATTACTAGTAGTATTATCGCTATGACTGTTATTATTATACTTATTCTGTTATTACCATCCCTATTACTCTTCTCTTTATCCTTTTAACTATTATTATTTCCCTAATTACTATTATTATTATCGCTATAACTCTTATTATTATCCTTATTACTAGTATTATTAGCACTATAACTATTATGTATATCCTTATTACTATTATTATTAGCACTATAACTATTATTATTATGCTTATTACTATTATTATTATCGCTATGACTGTTATTATTATACTTATTCTGTTATTACCATCCCTATTACTCTTCTCTTTATCCTTATAACTATTAGTATTTCCCTTATTATTATTATTATTATCGCTATAACTGTTATTATTATCCTTATTACTAGTATTATTAGCACTATAACTATTATGTTTATCCTTATTACTATTATTATTCGCACAATAACTATTATTATTATCCTTATTACTATTATTATTATCGCTATGACTGTTATTAGTATACTTATTCTATTATTACTATCCCTATTACTCTTGTCTTTATCCTGATAATTATTATTATTTCCCTTATTACTATTATTATTATTCGCACAATAACTATTATTATTATCCTTATTACTATTATTATTATCGCTATGACTGTTATTACTATACTTATTCTATTATTACTAACCCTATTACTCTTGTCTTTATCCTGATAATTATTATTATTATTTCCCTTATTACTATTATTATTATCGCTATAACTGTTATTATTATCCTTATTACTATTATTATTATCGCTATAACTATTATTATTATCCTTATTACTATTATTATTATCGCTATGACTGTTATTACTATACTTATTCTATTATTACTATCCCTATTACTCTTGTCTTTATCCTGATAATTATTATGATTATTTCCCTTATTACTATTATTATTATCGCTATAACTGTTATTATTATCCATATTACTAGTATTATTAGCACTATAACTATTATTATTATACTTATTCTGTTATTACCATCCCTATTACTCTTCTCTTTATCCTTATAACTATTATTATTTCCCTTATTACTAGTATTATTAGCACTATAACTATTATGTATATCCTTATTACTATTATTATTAGCACTATAACTATTATTATTATGCTTATTACTATTATTATTATCGCTATGACTGTTATTATTATACTTATTCTGTTATTACCATCCCTATTACTCTTCTCTTTATCCTTATAACTATTATTATTTCCCTTATTACTATTATTATTATCGCTATAACTGTTATTATTATCCTTATTACTAGTATTATTAGCACTATAACTATTATGTTTATCCTTATTACTATTATTATTCGCACAATAACTATTATTATTATCCTTATTACTATTATTATTATCGCTATGACTGTTATTAGTATACTTATTCTATTATTACTATCCCTATTACTCTTGTCTTTATCCTGATAATTATTATTATTTCCCTTATTACTATTATTATTATCGCTATAACTGTTATTATTATCCTTATTACTAGTATTATTAGCACTATAACTATTATGTTTATCCTTATTACTATTATTATTCGCACAATAACTATTATTATTATCCTTATTACTATTATTATTATCGCTATGACTGTTATTAGTATACTTATTCTATTACTACTATCCCTATTACTCTTGTCTTTATCCTGATAATTATTATTATTTCCCTTATTACTATTATTATTATCGCTATAACTGTTATTATTATCCTTATTACTAGTATTATTAGCACTATAACTATTATGTATATCCTTATTACTATTATTATTCGCACTATAACTATTATTATTATCCTTATGACTATTATTATTATCGCTATGACTGTTATTATTATACTTATTCTGTTATTACCATCCGTATTACTCTTCTCTTTATCCTTATAACTATTATTATTATCGCTATAACTGTTATTATTATCCTTATTACTAGTATTATTAGCACTATAACTATTATGTTTATCCTTATTACTATTATTATTCGCACTATAACTATTATTATTATCCTTATTACTATTATTATTATCGCTATGACTGTTATTACTATACTTATTCTATTATTACTATCCCTATTACTCTTGTCTTTATCCTGATAATTATTATGATTATTTCCCTTATTACTATTATTATTATCGCTATAACTGTTATTATTATCCATATTACTAGTATTATTAGCACTATAACTATTATGTATATCCTTATTACTATTATTATTCGCACTATAACTATTATTATTATCCTTATTACTATTATTATTATCGCTGTCACGTCCTGTGACGAATTCTTTAAATTCCTTGGTCAGCATTCAAATTCATCGTATCGCAATTCTGAGAGAACAGTTTATTCGGGTCGACACGTTGCGAAAACGCTGACAATCCGAATGAAGGTAGTTCACCTGAATTGAGAAATACAACTTTGTGCCCCTTTTTGCA
>CAMAOC010000390.1:0-48097 GCA_945859555.1 Megachile ligniseca
TTATTATCCTTATTACTAGTATTAGTACCACAATAACTATTATGTTTATCCTTATTACTACTATTATTCGCACTATAACTGTTATTATTATCCTTATTACTATTATTATTATCGCTATGATTGTTATTATTATCCTTATTCTATTATTTCTATCCCTATTACTCTTGTCTTTATCGTTATAACTATTATTATTATGCTTATTACTATTATTATTAGCACTATAACTATTATTATTATCCTTATTACTGTTATTATTATCTCTATGACTGTTATTATTATCCTTATTACTATTATTATTATCGCTATAACTGTTATTATTATGCTTATTACTAGTATTATTAGCACTATAACTATTATCATTATCCTTTTTACTAGTATTATTATCGCTATGACTGTTATTATTATCCTTATTACTAGTATTAGTACCACAATAACTATTATGTTTATCCTTATTACTATTATTATTATCGCTATGATTGTTATTATTATACTTATTCTATTATTACTATCCCTATTACTCTTGTCCTCAACCTTATAACTATTATTAGTTCCCTTATTACTATTATTATAATTGCTATAACTGTGATTATTATCCTTATTACTATTATTATTATCGCTATATCTGTTATAATTATCGTTATTCCTATTATTATTATTGCTGTAACTGTTATTATTATCGTTATTACTATTATTATTAGTACTATAACTATTATTATTGTCCTTATTACTATTATTATTATCGTTATAACTATTATTATTATCCTTACTATTATTATTATTATCGCTATGACTGTTATTATTATCCTTATTCTATTATTATTATTATCGCTATGACTGTTATTATTTTCCTTATTCTATTATTACTATCCCTATTACTCTTCACTTTATCCTTATAACTATTATAAATATCGCTATAACTATTATTATTATCCTTATTACTATTATTACTAGGACTATAACTATTATTATTATCGCTATAACTATTATTATTATCGCTGTGACTGTTATTATTATCCTTATTCTATTATTATTTCCCTTATTACTATTATTATTATCGCTATCACTATTATTATTATCCTTATTACTATTATTATCGCTATGACTGTTATTATTATCCTTATTCTACTATTAGTATCCCTATTACTCTTGTCTCTATCCTTATAACTATTATTATTATCGCTATAACTATTATTATTATCCTTATTACTATTATTATTATCACTACGACTGTTATTATTATACTTATTCTGTTATTACTATCCCTATTACTCTTCTCTTTATCCTTATAACAATTATTATTTCCCTTATTACTATTATTATTATCGCTATAACTGTTATTATTATCCTTATTACTATTATTATTATCGCTATGATTGTTATTATTTTCCTTATTCTATTATTTGTATCCCTATTACTCTTGTCTTTATCGTTATAACTATTATTATTATGCTTATTACTATTATTATTTGCACTATAACTATTATTATTATCCTTATTACTATTATTACTAGCACTATAACTATTATTATTATCCTCATTACTATTATTATTCGCACTATAACTATTATTATTATCCTTATTACTATTATTATTATCGCTCTAACTATTATTATTATCCTTACCACTATTATTATTATTATCGCTATGACTGTTATATTATCCGTATTCTATTATTACTATCCCTATTACTCTTGTCTTTATCCTTGTAACTATTATTATTATCCTTATTACTATTATTATTATCGCTATAACTATTATTATTATCCTTACTACTATTATTATTATCGCTATGACTGTTATTATTATCCTTATTACTAGTATTATTAGCACTATAACTATTATGTTTATCCTTAGAACTATTATTATTCGCACTATAACTATTATTATTATCCTTATTACTATTATTATTATCGCTATGACTGTTATTATTATCCTTATTCTATTATTACTATCCCTATTACTCCTGTCTCTATCCTTATAACTATTATTATTATGCTTATTACTATTATTATTGGCACTATAACTATTATTATTATACTTATTACTATTATTATTATCGCTACGACTGTTATTATTATACTTATTCTATTATTACTATCCATATTACTCTTGTCTTTATCCTTATAACTATTATTGTTATGCTTATTACTATTATTATTAGCACTATAACTATTATTATTATCCTTATTACTATTATTATTATCGCTATGACTGTTATTATTATCCTTATTCTATTATTATTATCGCTATGACTGCCATTATTATACTTATTCTATTATTACTATCCCTATTACTCTTGTCCTCAACCTTATAACTATTATTATTTCCCTTATTACTATTATTATTATCGCTATAACTGTGATTATTATCCTTATTACTATTATTATTATCGCTATATCTGTTATAATTATCTTTATTCCTATTATTATTATTGCTGTAACTGTTATTATTATCGTTATTACTATTAATATTAGCACTATAACTATTATTATTATCGCTATGACTGTTATTATTATCCTTATTCTATTATTACTATCCCTATTACTCTTGTCTCTATCCTTATAACTATTATTATTATGCTTATTACTATTATTATTATCCTTACTACTACTATTATTATCGCTATGACTGTTATTATTATCCTTATTCTATTATTACTATCCCTATTACTCTTCACTTTATCCTTATAACTAATATTATTATCCTTATAACTATTATTATTATCCTTATTACTATTATTACTAGCATTATAACTATTATTATTATCCTTATTACTAGTATTATTAGCACTATAACAATTCTGTTTATCCTTATTACTATTATTATTCGCGCTATAACTACTATTATTATCGCTATAACTATTATTATTATCCTTACTATTATTATAATCTTATTCTATTATTACTATTCCTATTACTCTTCACTTTACCCTTATAACTATTATTAATATCGCTATAACCATTATTATTGTCCTTATTACTATTATTACTAGCACTATAACTATTATTATTATCCTTATTACTATTATTATTATCGCTATGACTGTTATTATTATCCTTATTCTATTATTACTATCCCTATTACTCCTGTCTCTATCCTTATAACTATTATTATTATGCTTATTACTATTATTATTGGCACTATAACTATTATTATTATACTTATTACTATTATTATTATCGCTACGACTGTTATTATTATACTTATTCTATTATTACTATCCATATTACTCTTGTCTTTATCCTTATAACTATTATTGTTATGCTTATTACTATTATTATTAGCACTATAACTATTATTATTATCCTTATTACTATTATTATTATCGCTATGACTGTTATTATTATCCTTATTCTATTATTATTATCGCTATGACTGCTATTATTATACTTATTCTATTATTACTATCCCTATTACTCTTGTCCTCAACCTTATAACTATTATTATTTCCCTTATTACTATTATTATTATCGCTATAACTGTGATTATTATCCTTATTACTATTATTATTATCGCTATATCTGTTATAATTATCGTTATTCCTATTATTATTATTGCTGTAACTGTTATTATTATCGTTATTACTATTATTATTAGCACTATAACTATTATTATTATCGCTATGACTGTTATTATTATCCTTATTCTATTATTACTATCCCTATTACTCTTGTCTCTATCCTTATAACTATTATTATTATGCTTATTACTATTATTATTATCCTTACTACTACTATTATTATCGCTATGACTGTTATTATTATCCTTATTCTATTATTACTATCCCTATTACTCTTCACTTTATCCTTATAACTAATATTATTATCCTTATAACTATTATTATTATCCTTATTACTAGTATTATTAGCACTATAACAATTCTGTTTATCATTATTACTATTATTATTCGCACTATAACTATTATTATTATCCTTATTACTATTATTATTATCGCTATAACTATTATTATTATCCTTACTATTATTATTATCCTTATTCTATTATTACTATTCCTATTACTCTTCACTTTACCCTTATAACTATTATTAATATCGCCATAACCATTATTATTATCTTTATTACTATTATTACTAGCACTATAACTATTATTATTATCCTTATTACTATTATTATTATCGCTATGACTGTTATTATTATACTTATTGTATTATTACTATCCCTATTACTCTTGTTTTTATCCTGATAATTATTATTATTTCCCTTATTACTATTATTATTATCGCTATAACTGTTATTATTATCCTTATTACTATTATTATTATCGCTATGATTGTTATTATTATACTTATTCTATTATTACTATCCCTATTACTCTTGTCCTCAACCTTATAACTATTATTATTTCCCTTATTACTATTATTATTATCGCTATAACTGTGATTATTATCCTTATTACTATTATTATTATCGCTATATCTGTTATAATTATCGTTATTCCTATTATTATTATTGCTGTAACTGTAATTATTATCGTTATTACTATTATTATTAGCACTATAACTATTATTATTATCCTTATTACTATTATTATTATCGCTATAACTATTATTATTATCCTTACTATTATTGTTATTATCGCTATGACTGTTATTATTATCCTTATTCTATTATTACTATCCCTATTACTCTTCACTTTATCCTTATAACTATTATTAATATCGCTATAACTATTATTATTATCCTTATTACTATTATTACTAGCACTATAACTATTATTATTATCGCTATGACTGTTATTATTATACTTATTGTATTATTACTATCCCTATTACTCTTGTTTTTATCCTGATAATTATTATTATTTCCCTTATTACTGTTATTATTATCGCTATAACTGTTATTATTATCCTTATTACTATTATTATTATCGCTATAACTCTTGTTTTTGTCCTTATATCTATTATTATGATCGTTAATACTATTAGTATTATCGTTATAACTGTTATTATTATCCTTATTACTAGTATTATTAGCACTATAACTATTATTATTATCCTTATTACTATTATTATTATCGCTATGATTGTTATTATTATCCTTATTCTATTATTTCTAACTCTATTACTCTTGTCTTTATCGTTATAACTATTATTATTATGCTTATTACTATTATTATTAGCACTATAACTATTATTATTATCCTTATTACTATTATTATTATCGCTATGACTGCTATTATTATACTTATTCTATTATTACTATCCCTATTACTCTTGTCCTGATCCTTATAACTATTATTATTATCCTTATTACTATTATTATTATCGCTATAACTATTATTATTATCGCTATGACTGTTATTATTATCCTTATTCTATTATTACTATCCCTATTACTCCTGTCTCTATCCTTATAACTATTATTATTATGCTTATTACTATTATTATTAGCACTATAACTATTATTATTATCGTTATTACTATTATTATTATCGCAATGACTGTTATTATTATACATATTCTATTATTACTATCCCTATTACACTTCTCTTTACCTTTATAACTATTAGTTTTATCCTTATTACTATTATTATTATCGCTATAACTATTATTATTATGCTTATTACTATTATTACTAGCACTATAACTATTATTATTATCCTCATTACTATTATTATTCGCACTATAACTATTATTATTATCCTTATTACTATTATTATTATCGCTCTAACTATTATTATTATCCTTACCACTATTATTATTATTATCGCTATGACTGTTATTATTATCCGTATTCTATTATTACTATCCCTATTACTCTTCACTTTATCCTTATAACTAATATTATTATCCTTATAACTATTATTATTATCCTTATTACTGTTATTATTATCTCTATGACTGTTATTATTATCCTTATTACTATTATTATTATCGCTATAACTATTATTATTATCCTTACTATTATTATTATTATCGCTATGACTGTTATTATTATCCTTATTCTATTATTACTATCCCTATTACTCTTCACTTTATCCTTATAACTATTATTAATATCGCTATAACTATTATTATTATCCTTATTACTATTATTACTAGCACTATAACTATTATTATTATCGCTATGACTGTTATTATTATACTTATTGTATTATTACTATCCCTATTACTCTTGTCTCTATCCTGATATTTATTATTATTTCCCTTATTACTATTATTATTATCGCTATAACTGTTATTACTATCCTTATTACTATTATTATTATCGCTATAACTGTTATTATTATCCTTATTACTATTATTATTATTGCTATAACTGTTATTATTATCCTTATTACTGTTATTATTAGCACTATAGCTATTATTATTATCCTTATTACTATTATTATTATCGCTATGACTGTTATTATTATCCTTATTCTATTATTACTATCCCTATTACTCCTGTCTCTATCCTTATAACTATTATTATTATGCTTATTACTATTATTATTAGCACTATAACTATTATTATTATCGCAATGACTGTTATTATTATACATATTCTATTATTACTATCCCTATTACACTTCTCTTTATCTTTATAACTATTAGTTTTATCCTTTTTACTATTATTATTATCGCTATAACTATTATTATTATGCTTATTACTATTATTACTAGCACTATAACTATTATTATTATCCTCATTACTATTATTATTCGCACTATAACTATTATTATTATCCTTATTACTATTATTATTATCGCTCTAACTATTATTATTATCCTTACCACTATTATTATTATTATCGCTATGACTGTTATTATTATCCGTATTCTATTATTACTATCCCTATTACTCTTCACTTTATCCTTATAACTAATATTATTATCCTTATAACTATTATTATTATCCTTATTACTCTTGTCTTTATCGTTATAACTATTATTATTATGCTTATTACTATTATTATTAGCACTATAACTATTATTATTATCCTTATTACTGTTATTATTATCTCTATGACTGTTATTATTATCCTTATTACTATTATTATTATCGCTATAACTGTTATTATTATCCTTATTACTAGTATTATTAGCACTATAACTATTATCATTATCCTTTTTACTATTATTATTATCGCTATAACTGTGATTATTATCCTTATTACTATTATTATTATCGCTATATCTGTTATAATTATCTTTATTCCTATTATTATTATTGCTGTAACTGTTATTATTATCGTTATTACTATTAATATTAGCACTATAACTATTATTATTATCGCTATGACTGTTATTATTATCCTTATTCTATTATTACTATCCCTATTACTCTTGTCTCTATCCTTATAACTATTATTATTATGCTTATTACTATTATTATTATCCTTACTACTACTATTATTATCGCTATGACTGTTATTATTATCCTTATTCTATTATTACTATCCCTATTACTCTTCACTTTATCCTTATAACTAATATTATTATCCTTATAACTATTATTATTATCCTTATTACTATTATTACTAGCATTATAACTATTATTATTATCCTTATTACTAGTATTATTAGCACTATAACAATTCTGTTTATCCTTATTACTATTATTATTCGCACTATAACTACTATTATTATCGCTATAACTATTATTATTATCCTTACTATTATTATAATCTTATTCTATTATTACTATTCCTATTACTCTTCACTTTACCCTTATAACTATTATTAATATCGCTATAACCATTATTATTGTCCTTATTACTATTATTACTAGCACTATAACTATTATTATTATCCTTATTACTATTATTATTATCGCTATGACTGTTATTATTATCCTTATTCTATTATTACTATCCCTATTACTCCTGTCTCTATCCTTATAACTATTATTATTATGCTTATTACTATTATTATTGGCACTATAACTATTATTATTATACTTATTACTATTATTATTATCGCTACGACTGTTATTATTATACTTATTCTATTATTACTATCCATATTACTCTTGTCTTTATCCTTATAACTATTATTGTTATGCTTATTACTATTATTATTAGCACTATAACTATTATTATTATCCTTATTACTATTATTATTATCGCTATGACTGTTATTATTATCCTTATTCTATTATTATTATCGCTATGACTGCTATTATTATACTTATTCTATTATTACTATCCCTATTACTCTTGTCCTCAACCTTATAACTATTATTATTTCCCTTATTACTATTATTATTATCGCTATAACTGTGATTATTATCCTTATTACTATTATTATTATCGCTATATCTGTTATAATTATCGTTATTCCTATTATTATTATTGCTGTAACTGTTATTATTATCGTTATTACTATTATTATTAGCACTATAACTATTATTATTATCGCTATGACTGTTATTATTATCCTTATTCTATTATTACTATCCCTATTACTCTTGTCTCTATCCTTATAACTATTATTATTATGCTTATTACTATTATTATTATCCTTACTACTACTATTATTATCGCTATGACTGTTATTATTATCCTTATTCTATTATTACTATCCCTATTACTCTTCACTTTATCCTTATAACTAATATTATTATCCTTATAACTATTATTATTATCCTTATTACTAGTATTATTAGCACTATAACAATTCTGTTTATCATTATTACTATTATTATTCGCACTATAACTATTATTATTATCCTTATTACTATTATTATTATCGCTATAACTATTATTATTATCCTTACTATTATTATTATCCTTATTCTATTATTACTATTCCTATTACTCTTCACTTTACCCTTATAACTATTATTAATATCGCCATAACCATTATTATTATCTTTATTACTATTATTACTAGCACTATAACTATTATTATTATCCTTATTACTATTATTATTATCGCTATGACTGTTATTATTATACTTATTGTATTATTACTATCCCTATTACTCTTGTTTTTATCCTGATAATTATTATTATTTCCCTTATTACTATTATTATTATCGCTATAACTGTTATTATTATCCTTATTACTATTATTATTATCGCTATGATTGTTATTATTATACTTATTCTATTATTACTATCCCTATTACTCTTGTCCTCAACCTTATAACTATTATTATTTCCCTTATTACTATTATTATTATCGCTATAACTGTGATTATTATCCTTATTACTATTATTATTATCGCTATATCTGTTATAATTATCGTTATTCCTATTATTATTATTGCTGTAACTGTAATTATTATCGTTATTACTATTATTATTAGCACTATAACTATTATTATTATCCTTATTACTATTATTATTATCGCTATAACTATTATTATTATCCTTACTATTATTGTTATTATCGCTATGACTGTTATTATTATCCTTATTCTATTATTACTATCCCTATTACTCTTCACTTTATCCTTATAACTATTATTAATATCGCTATAACTATTATTATTATCCTTATTACTATTATTACTAGCACTATAACTATTATTATTATCGCTATGACTGTTATTATTATACTTATTGTATTATTACTATCCCTATTACTCTTGTTTTTATCCTGATAATTATTATTATTTCCCTTATTACTGTTATTATTATCGCTATAACTGTTATTATTATCCTTATTACTATTATTATTATCGCTATAACTCTTGTTTTTGTCCTTATATCTATTATTATGATCGTTAATACTATTAGTATTATCGTTATAACTGTTATTATTATCCTTATTACTAGTATTATTAGCACTATAACTATTATTATTATCCTTATTACTATTATTATTATCGCTATGATTGTTATTATTATCCTTATTCTATTATTTCTAACTCTATTACTCTTGTCTTTATCGTTATAACTATTATTATTATGCTTATTACTATTATTATTAGCACTATAACTATTATTATTATCCTTATTACTATTATTATTATCGCTATGACTGCTATTATTATACTTATTCTATTATTACTATCCCTATTACTCTTGTCCTGATCCTTATAACTATTATTATTATCCTTATTACTATTATTATTATCGCTATAACTATTATTATTATCGCTATGACTGTTATTATTATCCTTATTCTATTATTACTATCCCTATTACTCCTGTCTCTATCCTTATAACTATTATTATTATGCTTATTACTATTATTATTAGCACTATAACTATTATTATTATCGTTATTACTATTATTATTATCGCAATGACTGTTATTATTATACATATTCTATTATTACTATCCCTATTACACTTCTCTTTACCTTTATAACTATTAGTTTTATCCTTATTACTATTATTATTATCGCTATAACTATTATTATTATGCTTATTACTATTATTACTAGCACTATAACTATTATTATTATCCTCATTACTATTATTATTCGCACTATAACTATTATTATTATCCTTATTACTATTATTATTATCGCTCTAACTATTATTATTATCCTTACCACTATTATTATTATTATCGCTATGACTGTTATTATTATCCGTATTCTATTATTACTATCCCTATTACTCTTCACTTTATCCTTATAACTAATATTATTATCCTTATAACTATTATTATTATCCTTATTACTGTTATTATTATCTCTATGACTGTTATTATTATCCTTATTACTATTATTATTATCGCTATAACTATTATTATTATCCTTACTATTATTATTATTATCGCTATGACTGTTATTATTATCCTTATTCTATTATTACTATCCCTATTACTCTTCACTTTATCCTTATAACTATTATTAATATCGCTATAACTATTATTATTATCCTTATTACTATTATTACTAGCACTATAACTATTATTATTATCGCTATGACTGTTATTATTATACTTATTGTATTATTACTATCCCTATTACTCTTGTCTCTATCCTGATATTTATTATTATTTCCCTTATTACTATTATTATTATCGCTATAACTGTTATTACTATCCTTATTACTATTATTATTATCGCTATAACTGTTATTATTATCCTTATTACTATTATTATTATTGCTATAACTGTTATTATTATCCTTATTACTGTTATTATTAGCACTATAGCTATTATTATTATCCTTATTACTATTATTATTATCGCTATGACTGTTATTATTATCCTTATTCTATTATTACTATCCCTATTACTCCTGTCTCTATCCTTATAACTATTATTATTATGCTTATTACTATTATTATTAGCACTATAACTATTATTATTATCGCAATGACTGTTATTATTATACATATTCTATTATTACTATCCCTATTACACTTCTCTTTATCTTTATAACTATTAGTTTTATCCTTTTTACTATTATTATTATCGCTATAACTATTATTATTATGCTTATTACTATTATTACTAGCACTATAACTATTATTATTATCCTCATTACTATTATTATTCGCACTATAACTATTATTATTATCCTTATTACTATTATTATTATCGCTCTAACTATTATTATTATCCTTACCACTATTATTATTATTATCGCTATGACTGTTATTATTATCCGTATTCTATTATTACTATCCCTATTACTCTTCACTTTATCCTTATAACTAATATTATTATCCTTATAACTATTATTATTATCCTTATTACTCTTGTCTTTATCGTTATAACTATTATTATTATGCTTATTACTATTATTATTAGCACTATAACTATTATTATTATCCTTATTACTGTTATTATTATCTCTATGACTGTTATTATTATCCTTATTACTATTATTATTATCGCTATAACTGTTATTATTATCCTTATTACTAGTATTATTAGCACTATAACTATTATCATTATCCTTTTTACTATTATTATTATCGCTATAACTGTGATTATTATCCTTATTACTATTATTATTATCGCTATATCTGTTATAATTATCGTTATTCCTATTATTATTATTGCTGTAACTGTTATTATTATCGTTATTACTATTATTATTAGCACTATAACTATTATTATTATCCTTATTACTATTATTATTATCGCTATAACTATTATTATTATCCTTACTATTATTATTATTATCGCTATGACTGTTATTATTTTCCTTATTCTATTATTACTATCCCTATTACTCTTCACTTTATCCTTATAACTATTATTAATATCGCTATAACTATTATTATTATCCTTATTACTATTATTACTAGGACTATAACTATTATTATTATCGCTATGACTGTTATTATTATACTTATTGTATTATTACTATCCCTATTACTCTTGTTTTTATCCTGATAATTATTATTATTTCCCTTATTACTATTATTATTATCGCTATAACTGTTATTATTATCCTTATTACTATTATTATTATCGCTATGATTGTTATTATTTTCCTTATTCTATTATTTGTATCCCTATTACTCTTGTCTTTATCGTTATAACTATTATTATTATGCTTATTACTATTATTATTTGCACTATAACTATTATTATTATCCTTATTACTATTAATACTAGCACTATAACTATTATTATTATCCTCATTACTATTATTATTCGCACTATAACTATTATTATTATCCTTATTACTATTATTATTATCGCTATAACTGTTATTATTATCCTTATTACTATTATTATTATCGCTATGATTGTTATTATTATCCTTATTCTATTATTACTATCCCTATTACTCTTCACTTTATCCTTATAACTAATATTATTATCCTTATAACTATTATTATTATCCTTATTACTATTATTACTAGCATTATAACTATTATTATTATCCTTATTACTAGTATTATTAGCACTATAACTATTCTGTTTATCCTTATTACTATTATTATTCGCACTATAACTATTATTATTATCGCTATAACTATTATTATTATCCTTACTATTATTATAATCTTATTCTTTTATTACTATTCCTATTACTCTTCACTTTACCCTTATAACTATTATTAATATCGCTATAACCATTATTATTATCCTTATTACTATTATTACTAGCACTATAACTATTATTATTATCCTTATTACTATTATTATTATCGCTATGACTGTTATTATTATACTTATTGTATTATTACTATCCCTATTACTCTTGTTTTTATCGTGATAATTATTATTATTTCCCTTATTACTATTATTATTATCGATATAACTGTTATTATTATCGCTATAACTGTTATTATTATCCTTATTACTAGTATTATTAGCACTATAGCTATTATCATTATCCTTATTACTGGTATTATTATCGCTATGACTGTTATTATTATCCTTATTACTAGTATTAGTACCACAATAACTATTATGTTTATCCTTATTACTACTATTATTCGCACTATAACTGTTATTATTATCCTTATTACTATTATTATTATCGCTATGATTGTTATTATTATCCTTATTCTATTATTTCTATCCCTATTACTCTTGTCTTTATCGTTATAACTATTATTATTATGCTTATTACTATTATTATTAGCACTATAACTATTATTATTATCCTTATTACTGTTATTATTATCTCTATGACTGTTATTATTATCCTTATTACTATTATTATTATCGCTATAACTGTTATTATTATGCTTATTACTAGTATTATTAGCACTATAACTATTATCATTATCCTTTTTACTAGTATTATTATCGCTATGATTGTTATTATTATACTTATTCTATTATTACTATCCCTATTACTCTTGTCCTCAACCTTATAACTATTATTAGTTCCCTTATTACTATTATTATAATTGCTATAACTGTGATTATTATCCTTATTACTATTATTATTATCGCTATATCTGTTATAATTATCGTTATTCCTATTATTATTATTGCTGTAACTGTTATTATTATCGTTATTACTATTATTATTAGTACTATAACTATTATTATTGTCCTTATTACTATTATTATTATCGTTATAACTATTATTATTATCCTTACTATTATTATTATTATCGCTATGACTGTTATTATTATCCTTATTCTATTATTATTATTATCGCTATGACTGTTATTATTATCCTTATTCTATTATTACTATCCCTATTACTCCTGTCTCTATCCTTATAACTATTATTATTATGCTTATTACTATTATTATTGGCACTATAACTATTATTATTATACTTATTACTATTATTATTATCGCTACGACTGTTATTATTATACTTATTCTATTATTACTATCCATATTACTCTTGTCTTTATCCTTATAACTATTATTGTTATGCTTATTACTATTATTATTAGCACTATAACTATTATTATTATCCTTATTACTATTATTATTATCGCTATGACTGTTATTATTATCCTTATTCTATTATTATTATCGCTATGACTGCCATTATTATACTTATTCTATTATTACTATCCCTATTACTCTTGTCCTCAACCTTATAACTATTATTATTTCCCTTATTACTATTATTATTATCGCTATAACTGTGATTATTATCCTTATTACTATTATTATTATCGCTATATCTGTTATAATTATCTTTATTCCTATTATTATTATTGCTGTAACTGTTATTATTATCGTTATTACTATTAATATTAGCACTATAACTATTATTATTATCGCTATGACTGTTATTATTATCCTTATTCTATTATTACTATCCCTATTACTCTTGTCTCTATCCTTATAACTATTATTATTATGCTTATTACTATTATTATTATCCTTACTACTACTATTATTATCGCTATGACTGTTATTATTATCCTTATTCTATTATTACTATCCCTATTACTCTTCACTTTATCCTTATAACTAATATTATTATCCTTATAACTATTATTATTATCCTTATTACTATTATTACTAGCATTATAACTATTATTATTATCCTTATTACTAGTATTATTAGCACTATAACAATTCTGTTTATCCTTATTACTATTATTATTCGCACTATAACTATTATTATTATCGCTATAACTATTATTATTATCCTTACTATTATTATAATCTTATTCTATTATTACTATTCCTATTACTCTTCACTTTACCCTTATAACTATTATTAATATCGCTATAACCATTATTATTGTCCTTATTACTATTATTACTAGCACTATAACTATTATTATTATCCTTATTACTATTATTATTATCGCTATGACTGTTATTATTATACATATTGTATTATTACTATCCCTATTACTCTTGTTTTTATCGTGATAATTATTATTATTTCCCTTATTACTATTATTATTATCGCTATAACTGTTATTATTATCGCTATAACTGTTATTATTATCCTTATTACTAGTATTATTAGCACTATAGCTATTATCATTATCCTTATTACTGTTATTATTATCTCTATGACTGTTATTATTATCCTTATTACTATTATTATTATCGCTATAACTGTTATTATTATGCTTATTACTAGTATTATTAGCACTATATCTATTATCATTATCCTTTTTACTAGTATTATTATCGCTATGACTGTTATTATTATCCTTATTACTAGTATTAGTACCACAATAACTATTATGTTTATCCTTATTACTATTATTATTATCGCTATGATTGTTATTATTATACTTATTCTATTATTACTATCCCTATTACTCTTGTCCTCAACCTTATAACTATTATTAGTTCCCTTATTACTATTATTATAATTGCTATAACTGTGATTATTATCGTTATTACTATTAATATTAGCACTATAACTATTATTATTATCGCTATGACTGTTATTATTATCCTTATTCTATTATTACTATCCCTATTACTCTTGTCTCTATCCTTATAACTATTATTATTATGCTTATTACTATTATTATTATCCTTACTACTATTATTATTATCGCTATATCTGTTATAATTATCGTTATTCCTATTATTATTATTGCTGTAACTGTTATTATTATCGTTATTACTATTATTATTAGCACTATAACTATTATTATTGTCCTTATTACTATTATTATTATCGTTATAACTATTATTATTATCCTTACTATTATTATTATTATCGCTATGACTGTTATTATTATCCTTATTCTATTATTACTATCCCTATTACTCTTCACTTTATCCTTATAACTATTATTAATATCGCTATAACTATTATTATTATCCTTATTACTATTATTACTAGCACTATAACTATTATTATTATCGCTATGACTGTTATTATTATACTTATTGTATTATTACTATCCCTATTACTCTTGTCCTCATCCTTATAACTATTATTATTTCCCGTATTACTGTTACTATTATCACTATAACTATTATTATTTCCCTTACTACTATTATAATTATAGCTATAACTGTGATTATTATCCTTATTACTATTATGATTAGCTCTATAACTATTATTATTATCCTTATTACTATTATTATTATCGCTATAACTATTATTATTATCCTTACTACTATTATTATTATCGCTATGACTGTTATTATTATCCTTATTACTAGTATTATTAGCACTATAACTATTATGTTTATCCTTAGAACTATTATTATTCGCACTATAACGATTATTATTATCCTTATTACTATTATTATTATCGCTATGACTGTTATTATTATCCTTATTCTATTATTACTATCCCTATTACTCCTGTCTCTATCCTTATAACTATTATTATTATGCTTATTACTATTATTATTATCGCTATAACTGTTATTATTATGCTTATTACTAGTATTATTAGCACTATAACTATTATCATTATCCTTTTTACTAGTATTATTATCGCTATGACTGTTATTATTATCCTTATTACTAGTATTAGTACCACAATAACTATTATGTTTATCCTTATTACTATTATTATTATCGCTATGATTGTTATTATTATACTTATTCTATTATTACTATCCCTATTACTCTTGTCCTCAACCTTATAACTATTATTAGTTCCCTTATTACTATTATTATAATTGCTATAACTGTGATTATTATCCTTATTACTATTATTATTATCGCTATATCTGTTATAATTATCGTTATTCCTAGTATTATTATTGCTGTAACTGTTATTATTATCGTTATTACTATTATTATTAGCACTATAACTATTATTATTGTCCTTATTACTATTATTATTATCGCTATAACTATTATTATTATCCTTACTATTATTATTATTATCGCTATGACTGTTATTATTATCCTTATTCTATTATTACTATCCCTATTACTCTTCACTTTATCCTTATAACTATTATTAATATCGCTATAACTATTATTATTATCCTTATTACTATTATTACTAGCACTATAACTATTATTATTATCGCTATGACTGTTATTATTATACTTATTGTATTATTACTATCCCTATTACTCTTGTCCTCATCCTTATAACTATTATTATTTCCCGTATTACTGTTACTATTATCACTATAACTATTATTATTTCCCTTACTACTATTATAATTATCGCTATAACTGTGATTATTATCCTTATTACTATTATGATTAGCTCTATAACTATTATTATTATCCTTATTACTATTATTATTATCGCTATGACTGTTATTATTATCCTTATTCTACTATTATTATCGCTATGACTGCTATTATTATACTTATTCTATTATTACTATCCCTATTACTCTTGTCCTCAACCTTATAACTATAATTATTTCCCTTATTACTATTATTATTAGCACTATAACTATTATTATTATCCTTATTACTTTTATTATTATCGCTATGACTGTTATTATTATCCTTATTCTATTATTATTATCGCTATGACTGCTATTATTATACTTATTCTATTATTACTATCCCTATTACTCTTGTTTTTATCCTGATAATTATTATTATTTCCCTTATTACTATTATTATTATCGATATAACTGTTATTATTATCCTTATTACTATTATTATTATCGCTATGATTGTTATTATTATCCTTATTCTATTATTTCTATCCCTATTACTCTTGTCTTTATCGTTATAACTATTATTATTATGCTTATTACTATTATTAATTGCACTATAACTATTATTATTATCCTTATTACTATTATTACTAGCACTATAACTATTATTATTATCCTCATTACTATTATTATTCGCACTATAACTATTATTATTATCCTTATTACTATTATTATTATCGCTCTAACTATTATTATTATCCTTACCACTATTATTATTATTATCGCTATGACTGTTATTATTATCCGTATTCTATTATTACTATCCCTATTACTCTTGTCTTTATCCTTGTAACTATTATTATTATCCTTATTACTATTATTATTATCGCTATAACTATTATTATTATCGCTATGACTGTTATTATTATCCTTATTCTATTATTACTATCCCTATTACTCTTGTCTCCATCCTTATAACTATTATTATTATGCTTATTACTATTATTATTATCGCTATAACTATTATTATTATCCTTACTACTATTATTATTATCGCTATGACTGTTATTATTATCCTTATTACTAGTATTATTAGCACTATAACTATTATGTTTATCCTTAGAACTATTATTATTCGCACTATAACTATTATTATTATCCTTATCACTATTATTATTATCGCTATGACTGTTATTATTATCCTTATTCTATTATTACTATCCCTATTACTCCTGTCTCTATCCTTATAACTATTATTATTATGCTTATTACTATTATTATTGGCACTATAACTATTATTATTATACTTATTACTATTATTATTATCGCTACGATTGTTATTATTATACTTATTCTATTATTACTATCCATATTACTCTTGTCTTTATCCTTATAACTATTATTGTTATGCTTATTACTATTATTATTAGCACTATAACTATTATTATTATCCTTATTACTATTATTATTATCGCTATGACTGTTATTATTATCCTTATTCTATTATTATTATCGCTATGACTGCCATTATTATACTTATTCTATTATTACTATCCCTATTACTCTTGTCCTCAACCTTATAACTATTATTATTTCCCTTATTACTATTATTATTATCGCTATAACTGTGATTATTATCCTTATTACTATTATTATTATCGCTATATCTGTTATAATTATCTTTATTCCTATTATTATTATTGCTGTAACTGTTATTATTATCGGTATTACTATTATTATTAGCACTATAACTATTATTATTATCGCTATGACTGTTATTATTATCCTTATTCTATTATTACTATCCCTATTACTCTTGTCTCTATCCTTATAACTATTATTATTATGCTTATTACTATTATTATTATCCTTACTACTACTATTATTATCGCTATGACTGTTATTATTATCCTTATTCTATTATTACTATCCCAATTACTCTTCACTTTATCCTTATAACTAATATTATTATCCTTATAACTATTATTATTATCCTTATTACTATTATTACTAGCATTATAACTATTATTATTATCCTTATTACTAGTATTATTAGCACTATAACAATTCTGCTTATCCTTATTACTATTATTATTCGCACTATAACTATTATTATTATCGCTATAACTGTTATTATCATCCTTACTATTATTATAATCTTATTCTATTATTACTATTCCTATTACTCTTCACTTTACCCTTATAACTATTATTAATATCGCTATAACCATTATTATTATCCTTATTACTATTATTACTAGCACTATAACTATTATTATTATTCTTATTACTATTATTATTATCGCTATGACTGTTATTATTATACTTATTGTATTATTACTATCCCTATTACTCTTGTTTTTATCGTGATAATTATTATTATTTCCCTTATTACTATTATTATTATCGCTATAACTGTTATTATTATCGCTATAACTGTTATTATTATCCTTATTACTAGTATTATTAGCACTATAGCTATTATCATTATCCTTATTACTGGTATTATTATCGCTATGACTGTTATTATTATCCTTATTACCAGTATTAGTACCACAATAACTATTATGTTTATCCTTATTACTATTATTATTCGCACTATAACTGTTATTATTATCCTTATTACTATTATTATTATCGCTATGATTGTTATTATTATCCTTATTCTATTATTTCTATCCCTATTACTCTTGTCTTTATCGTTATAACTATTATTATTATGCTTATTACTATTATTATTAGCATTATAACTATTATTATTATCCTTATTACTAGTATTATTAGCACTATAACAATTCTGCTTATCCTTATTACTATTATTATTCGCACTATAACTATTATTATTATCGCTATAACTGTTATTATTATCCTTACTATTATTATAATCTTATTCTATTATTACTATTCCTATTACTCTTCACACTATTCCTATTACTCTTCACTTTACCCTTATAACTATTATTAATATCGCTATAACCATTATTATTATCCTTATTACTATTATTACTAGCACTATAACTATTATTATTATCCTTATTACTATTATTATTATCGCTATGACTGTTATTATTATACTTATTGTATTATTACTATCCCTATTACTCTTGTTTTTATCGTGATAATTATTATTATTTCCCTTATTACTATTATTATTATCGCTATAACTGTTATTATTATCGCTATAACTGTTATTATTATCTCTATGACTGTTATTATTATCCTTATTACTATTATTATTATCGCTATAACTGTTATTATTATGCTTATTACTAGTATTATTAGCACTATAACTATTATCATTATCCTTTTTACTAGTATTATTATCGCTATGACTGTTATTATTGTCCTTATTACAATTATTATTATCGCTATGACTGTTATTATTATCCTTATTACTAGTATTATTAGCACTATAGCTATTATCATTATCCTTATTACTGGTATTATTATCGCTATGATTGTTATTATTATCCTTATTACTAGTATTAGTACCACAATAACTATTATGTTTATCCTTATTACTATTATTATTCGCACTATAACTGTTATTATTATCCTTATTACTATTATTATTATCGCTATGATTGTTATTATTATCCTTATTCTATTATTTCTATCCCTATTACTCTTGTCTTTATCGTTATAACTATTATTATTATGCTTATTACTATTATTAATTGCACTATAACTATTATTATTATCCTTATTACTAGTATTATTAGCACTATAGCTATTATCATTATCCTTATTACTGGTATTATTATCGCTATGACTGTTATTATTATCCTTATTACTAGTATTAGTACCACAATAACTATTATGTTTATCCTTATTACTATTATTATTCGCACTATAACTGTTATTATTATCCTTATTACTATTATTATTATCGCTCTAACTATTATTATTATCCTTACCACTATTATTATTATTATCGCTATGACTGTTATTATTATCCGTATTCTATTATTACTATCCCTATTACTCTTGTCTTTATCCTTGTAACTATTATTATTATCCTTATTACTATTATTATTATCGCTATAACTATTATTATTATCGCTATGACTGTTATTATTATCCTTATTCTATTATTACTATCGCTATTACTCTTGTCTCTATCCTTACAACTATTGTTATTATGCTTATTACTATTATTATTATCGCTATAACTATTATTATTATCCTTACTACTATTATTATTATCGCTATGACTGTTATTATTATCCTTATTACTAGTATTATTAGCACTATAACTATTATGTTTATCCTTAGAACTATTATTATTCGCACTATAACTATTATTATTATCCTTATTACTATTATTATTATCGCTATGACTGTTATTATTATCCTTATTCTATTATTACTATCCCTATTACTCCTGTCTCTATCCTTATAACTATTAATATTATGCTTATTACTATTATTATTGGCACTATAACTATTATTATTATACTTATTACTATTATTATTATCCCTACGACTGTTATTATTATACTTATTCTATTATTACTATCCATATTACTCTTGTCTTTATCCTTATAACTATTATTGTTATGCTTATTACTATTATTATTAGCACTATAACTATTATTATTATCCTTATTACTATTATTATTATCGCTATGACTGTTATTATTATCCTTATTCTATTATTATTATCGCTATGACTGCCATTATTATACTTATTCTATTATTACTATCCCTATTACTCTTGTCCTCAACCTTATAACTATTATTATTTCCCTTATTACTATTATTATTATCGCTATAACTGTGATTATTATCCTTATTACTATTATTATTATCGCTATATCTGTTATAATTATCTTTATTCCTATTATTATTATTGTTGTAACTGTTATTATTATCGTTATTACTATTATTATTAGCACTATAACTATTATTATTATCGCTATGACTGTTATTATTATCCTTATTCTATTATTACTATCCCTATTACTCTTGTCTCTATCCTTATAACTATTATTATTATGCTTATTACTATTATTATTATCCTTACTACTACTATTATTATCGCTATGACTGTTATTATTATCCTTATTCTATTATTACTATCCCTATTACTCTTCACTTTATCCTTATAACTAATATTATTATCCTTATAACTATTATTATTATCCTTATTACTATTATTACTAGCATTATAACTATTATTATTATCCTTATTACTAGTATTATTAGCACTATAACAATTCTGTTTATCCTTATTTCTATTATTATTCGCACTATAACTATTATTATTATCGCTATAACTACTATTATTATCCTTTCTATTATTATAATCTTATTCTATTATTACTATTCCTATTACTCTTCACTTTACCCTTATAACTATTATTAATATCGCTATAACCATTATTATTATCCTTATTACTATTATTACTAGCACTATAACTATTATTATTATCCTCATTACTATTATTATTATCGCTATGACTGTTATTATTATACTTATTGTATTATTACTATCCCTATTACTCTTGTTTTTATCGTGATAATTATTATTATTTCCCTTATTAATATTATTATTATCGCTATAACTGTTATTATTATCCTTATTACTAGTATTATTAGCACTATAGCTATTATCATTATCCTTATTACTGGTATTATTATCGCTATGACTGTTATTATTATCCTTATTACTAGTATTAGTACCACAATAACTATTATGTTTATCCTTATTACTATTATTATTCGCACTATAACTGTTATTATTATCCTTATTACTATTATTATTATCGCTATAACTGTTATTATTATGCTTATTACTAGTATTATTAGCACTATAACTATTATCATTATCCTTTTTACTAGTATTATTATCGCTATGACTGTTATTATTATCCTTATTACTAGTATTAGTACCACAATAACTATTATGTTTATCCTTATTACTATTATTATGATCGCTATGATTGTTCTTATTATACTTATTCTATTATTACTATCCCTATTACTCTTGTCCTCAAACTTATAACTATTATTATTTCCCTTATTACTATTATTATAATTGCTATAACTGTGATTATTATCCTTATTACTATTATTATTATCGCTATATCTGTTATAATTATCGTTATTCCTAGTATTATTATTGCTGTAACTGTTATTATTATCGTTATTACTATTATTATTAGCACTATAACTATTATTATTGTCCTTATTACTATTATTATTATCGCTATAACTATTATTATTATCCTTACTATTATTATTATTATCGCTATGACTGTTATTATTATCCTTATTCTATTATTACTATCCCTATTACTCTTCACTTTATCCTTATAACTATTATTAATATCGCTATAACTATTATTATTATCCTTATTACTATTATTACTAGCACTATAACTATTATTATTATCGCTATGACTGTTATTATTATCCTTATTCTATTATTACTATCCCTATTACTCTTGTCTCCATCCTTATAACTATTATTATTATGCTTATTACTATTATTATTATCGCTATAACTATTATTATTATCCTTACTACTATTATTATTATCGCTATGACTGCTATTATTATACTTATTCTATTATTACTATCCCTATTACTCTTGTCCTCAACCTTATAACTATAATTATTTCCCTTATTACTATTATTATTAGCACTATAACTATTATTATTATCCTTATTACTTTTATTATTATCGCTATGACTGTTATTATTATCCTTATTCTATTATTTCTATCCCTATTACTCTTGTCTTTATCGTTATAACTATTATTATTATGCTTATTACTATTATTAATTGCACTATAACTATTATTATTATCCTTATTACTATTATTACTAGCACTATAACTATTATTATTATCCTCATTACTATTATTATTCGCACTATAACTATTATTATTATCCTTATTACTATTATTATTATCGCTCTAACTATTATTATTATCCTTACCACTATTATTATTATTATCGCTATGACTGTTATTATTATCCGTATTCTATTATTACTATCCCTATTACTCTTGTCTTTATCCTTGTAACTATTATTATTATCGGTATTACTATTATTATTAGCACTATAACTATTATTATTATCGCTATGACTGTTATTATTATCCTTATTCTATTATTACTATCCCTATTACTCTTGTCTCTATCCTTATAACTATTATTATTATGCTTATTACTATTATTATTATCCTTACTACTACTATTATTATCGCTACGACTGTTATTATTATACTTATTGTATTATTACTATCCCTATTACTCTTGTTTTTATCGTGATAATTATTATTATTTCCCTTATTACTATTATTATTATCGCTATAACTGTTATTATTATCGCTATAACTGTTATTATTATCCTTATTACTAGTATTATTAGCACTATAGCTATTATCATTATCCTTATTACTGGTATTATTATCGCTATGACTGTTATTATTATCCTTATTACCAGTATTAGTACCACAATAACTATTATGTTTATCCTTATTACTATTATTATTCGCACTATAACTGTTATTATTATCCTTATTACTATTATTATTATCGCTATGATTGTTATTATTATCCTTATTCTATTATTTCTATCCCTATTACTCTTGTCTTTATCGTTATAACTATTATTATTATGCTTATTACTATTATTATTAGCATTATAACTATTATTATTATCCTTATTACTAGTATTATTAGCACTATAACAATTCTGCTTATCCTTATTACTATTATTATTCGCACTATAACTATTATAATTATCGCTATAACTGTTATTATTATCCTTACTATTATTATAATCTTATTCTATTATTACTATTCCTATTACTCTTCACTTTACCCTTATAACTATTATTAATATCGCTATAACCATTATTATTATCCTTATTACTATTATTACTAGCACTATAACTATTATTATTATACTTATTACTATTATTATTATCGCTATGACTGTTATTATTATACTTATTGTATTATTACTATCCCTATTACTCTTGTTTTTATCGTGATAATTATTATTATTTCCCTTATTACTATTATTATTATCGCTATAACTGTTATTATTATCGCTATAACTGTTATTATTATCCTTATTACGAGTATTATTAGCACTATAGCTATTATCATTATCCTTATTACTGGTATTATTATCGCTATGACTGTTATTATTATCCTTATTACCAGTATTAGTACCACAATAACTATTATGTTTATCCTTATTACTATTATTATTCGCACTATAACTGTTATTATTATCCTTATTACTATTATTATTATCGCTATGATTGTTATTATTATCCTTATTCTATTATTTCTATCCCTATTACTCTTGTCTTTATCGTTATAACTATTATTATTATGCTTATTACTATTATTATTAGCACTATAACTATTATTATTATCCTTATTACTGTTATTATTATCTCTATGACTGTTATTATTATCCTTATTACTATTATTATTATCGCTATAACTGTTATTATTATGCTTATTACTAGTATTATTAGCACTATAACTATTATCATTATCCTTTTTACTAGTATTATTATCGCTATGACTGTTATTATTGTCCTTATTACAATTATTATTATCGCTATGACTGTTATTATTATCCTTATTCTATTATTTCTATCCCTATTACTCTTGTCTTTATCGTTATAACTATTATTATTATGCTTATTACTATTATTATTAGCACTATAACTATTATTATTATCCTTATTACTGTTATTATTATCTCTATGACTGTTATTATTATCCTTATTACTATTATTATTATCGCTATAACTGTTATTATTATCCTTACTATTATTATAATCTTATTCTATTATTACTATTCCTATTACTCTTCACTTTACCCTTATAACTATTATTAATATCGCTATAACCATTATTATTATCCTTATTACTATTATTACTAGCACTATAACTATTATTATTATCCTTATTACTATTATTATTATCGCTATGAGTGTTATTATTATACTTATTGTATTATTACTATCCCTATTACTCTTGTTTTTATCGTGATAATTATTATTATTTCCCTTATTACTATTATTATTATCGCTATAACTGTTATTATTATCCTTATTACTAGTATTATTAGCACTATAACTGTTATTATTATCCTTATTACTATTATTATTATCGCTATGACTGTTATTATTATACTTATTCTATTATTACTATCCCTATTACTCTTGTCTTTATCCTGATAATTATTATTATTTCCCTTATTACTATTATTATTATCGCTGTAACTGTTATTATTATCCTTATTACTAGTGTTATTAGCACTATAACTATTATGTATCTCCTTATTACTATTATTATTCGCACTATAACTATTATTATTATCCTTATTACTATTATTATTATCGCTACGACTGTTATTATTATACTTATTCTGTTATTACTATCCCTATTACTCTTCTCTTTATCCTTATAACAATTATTATTTCCCTTATTACTATTATTATTATCGGTATAACTGTTATTATTATCCTTATTACTATTATTATTATCGCTACGACTGTTATTATTATCCTTATTCTATTATTACTATCCCTATTACTCTTCACTTTATCCTTATAACTATTATTATTATCGCTATAACTATTATTATTATCCTTATTACTATTATTACTAGCTCTATAATTATTATTATTATCCTTATTACTAGTATTATTAGCACTATAACTATTCTGTTTATCCTTATTACTATTATTATTCGCACTATCACTATTATTATTATCCCTATTACTATTATTATTATCGCTATGACTGTTATTATTATCCTTATTCTATTATTAATATCCCTATTACACTTGTCTCTATCCTTATAACTATTATTATTATGCTTATTACTATTATTATTAGCACTATAACTATTATCATTATCCTTTTTACTAGTATTATTATCGCTATGACTGTTATTATTATCATTATTACTAGTATTAGTACCACAATAACTATTATGTTTATCCTTATTACTATTATTATTATCGCTATGATTGTTATTATTATACTTATTGTATTATTACTATCCCTATTACTCTTGTTTTTATCCTGATAATTATTATTATTTCCCTTATTACTATTATTATTATCGCTATAAGTGTGATTATTATCCTTATTACTATTATTATTATCGATATATCTGTTATAATTATCGTTATTCCTATTATTATTATTGCTGTAACTGTTATTATTATCGTTATTACTATTATTATTAGCACTATAACTATTATTATTATCCTTATTACTATTATTATTATCCTTATTACTATTATTATTATCCTTATTACTATTATTATTATCCTTATTACTATTATTATTATCGCTATAACTGTTATTATTATCCTTATTACTAGTATTATTAGCACTATAACTATTATCATTATCGTGTTTACTTGCATTATTATCGCTATGACTGTTATTATTATCCTTATTACTAGTATTAGTACCACAATAACTATTATGTCTATCCTTATTACTATTATTATTATCGCTATGATTGTTATTATTATACTTATTGTATTATTACTATCCCTATTACTCTTGTTTTTATCCTGATAATTATTATTATTTCCCTTATTACTATTATTATTATCGCTATAACTATTATTATTATCCTTATTACTATTATTACTAGCACTATAACTATTATTATTATCGCTATGACTGTTATTGTTATCCTTATTCTATTATTACCATCCCTATTACTCTTCACTTTATCCTTATAACTATTATTAATATCGCTATAACTATTATTATTATCCTTATTACTATTATTACTAGCACTATAAGTATTATTATTATCCTTATTACTATTATTATTATCGCTATGACTGTTATTATTATACTTATTGTATTTTTAGTATCCCTATTACTCTTGTTTTTATCCTGATAGTTATTATTATTTCCCTTATTACTATTATTATTATCCCTATAACTGTTATTATTATCCTTATTACTATTATTATTATCGCTATAACTCTTGTTTTTGTCCTTATATCTATTATTATGATCGTTAATACTATTAGTATTATCGTTATAACTGTTATTATTATCCTTATTACTAGTATTATTAGCACTATAACTATTATGTTTATCCTTATTACCATTATTATTCGCACTATAACTATTATTATTATCCTTACTACTATTATTATTATCGCCATGTCTGTTATTATTATCCTTATTCTATTATTACTATCCCTATTACTCTTCACTTTATCCTTATAACTATTATTATTATCGCTATAACTATTATTATTATCGTTATTACAATTATTATTATCGCTATGACTGTTATTATTATCCTTATTCTATTATTACTATCCCTATTACTCTTGTCTTTATCCTTATAACTATTATTATTATCCTTATTACTATTATTATTATCGCTATAACTATTATTATTATCCTTATTATTATTATTATTATCGCTATGACTGTTATTATTATCCTTATTCTATTATTATTATCGCTATGACTGCTATTATTAAACTTATTCTATTATTACTATCCCTATTTCTCTTGTCCTCAACCTTATAACTATTATTATTTCCCTTATTACTATTATTATTATTGCTATAACTGTGATTATTATCCTTATTACTATTATTATTATCGCTATATCTGTTATAATTATCGTTATTCCTATTATTATTATTGCTGTAACTGTTATTATTATCGTTATTACTATTATTATTAGCATTATAACTATTATTATTATCCTTATTACTATTATTATTATCGCTATGAGTCTTAATATTATCCTTATTCTATTATTACTATCCCTATTACTCTTGTCTCTATCCTTATAACTATTATTATTATGCTTATTACTATTATTATTCGCACTATAACTATTATTATTATCCTTATTACTATTATTATTATCGCTATAACTATTATTATTATCCTTACTATTATTATTATTATCGCTATGACTGTTATTATTATCCTTATTCTATTATTACTATCCCTATTACTCTTCACTTTATCCTTATAACTATTATTATTATCGCTATAACTATTATTATTATCCTTATTACTATTATTACTAGCACTATAACTATTATTATTTTCCTTATTACTATTATTATTATCGCTATATCTATTATTATTATCCTTACTACTATTATTATTATCGCTATGACTGCTATTATTAAACTTATTCTATTATTACTATCCCTATTTCTCTTGTCCTCAACCTTATAACTATTATTATTTCCCTTATTACTATTATTATTATTGCTATAACTGTGATTATTATCCTTATTACTATTATAATTATCGCTATATCTGTTATAATTATCGTTATTCCTATTATTATTATTGCTGTAACTGTTATTATTATCGTTATTACTATTATTATTAGCATTATAACTATTATTATTATCCTTATTACTATTATTATTATCGCTATGACTCTTAATATTATCCTTATTCTATTATTACTATCCCTATTACTCTTGTCTCTATCCTTATAACTATTATTATTATGCTTATTACTATTATTATTCGCACTATAACTATTATTATTATCCTTATTACTATTATTATTATCGCTATAACTATTATTATTATCCTTACTATTATTATTATTATCGCTATGACTGTTATTATTATCCTTATTCTATTATTACTATCCCTATTACTCTTCACTTTATCCTTATAACTATTATTATTATCGCTATAACTATTATTATTATCCTTATTACTATTATTACTAGCACTATAACTATTATTATTTTCCTTATTACTATTATTATTATCGCTATATCTATTATTATTATCCTTACTACTATTATTATTATCGCTATGACTGTTATTATTATCCTTATTCTATTATTACTATCCCTATTACTCTTCACTTTATCCTTATAACTATTATTATTATCGCTATAACTATTATTATTATCCTTATTACTATTATTACTAGCACTATAATTATTATTATTATCCTTATTACTAGTATTATTAGCACTATAACTATTCTGTTTATCCTTATTACTATTATTATTCGCACTATAACTATTATTATTATCCTTATTACTATTATTATTATCGCTATAACTATTATTATTATCCTTACTATTATTATTACTAGCACTATAATTATTATTATTATCCTTATTACTAGTATTATTAGCACTATAACTATTCTGTTTATCCTTATTACTATTATTATTCGCACTATAACTATTATTATTATCCTTATTACCATTATTATTATCGCTATAACTATTATTATTATCCTTACTATTATTATTATTATCGCTATGACTGTTATTATTATCCTTATTCTATTATTACTATCCCTATTACTCTTCACTTTATCCTTATAACTATTATTAATATCGCTATAACTATTATTATTATCCTTATTACTATTATTACTAGCACTATAACTATTATTATTATCGCTATGACTGTTATTGTTATCCTTATTCTATTATTACCATCCCTATTACTCTTCACTTTATCCTTATAACTATTATTAATATCGCTATAACTATTATTATTATCCTTATTACTATTATTACTAGCACTATAAGTATTATTATTATCCTTATTACTATTATTATTTTCGCTATAACTCTTGTTTTTGTCCTAATATCTATTATTATGATCGTTAATACTATTAGTATTATCGTTATAACTGTTATTATTATCCTTATTAGTAGTATTATTAGCACTATAACTATTATGTTTATCCTTATTACCATTATTATTCGCACTAAAACTATTATTATTATCCTTACTACTATTATTATTATCGCCATGTCTGTTATTATTATCCTTATTCTATTATTACTATCCCTATTACTCTTCACTTTATCCTTATAACTATTATTATTATCGCTATAACTATTATTATTATCCTTATTACAATTATTATTATCGCTATGACTGTTATTATTATCCTTATTCTATTATTACTATCCCTATTACTCTTGTCTTTATCCTTATAACTATTATTATTATCCTTATTACTATTATTATTATCGCTATAACTATTATTATTATCCTTATTATTATTATTATTATCGCTATGACTGTTATTATTATCCTTATTCTATTATTATTATCGCTATGACTGCTATTATTAAACTTATTCTATTATTACTATCCCTATTTCTCTTGTCCTCAACCTTATAACTATTATTATTTCCCTTATTACTATTATTATTATTGCTATAACTGTGATTATTATCCTTATTACTATTATTATTATCGCTATATCTGTTATAATTATCGTTATTCCTATTATTATTATTGCTGTAACTGTTATTATTATCGTTATTACTATTATTATTAGCACTATAACTATTATTATTATCCTTATTACTATTATTATTATCGCTATGACTCTTAATATTATCCTTATTCTATTATTACTATCCCTATTACTCTTGTCTCTATCCTTATAACTATTATTATTATGCTTATTATTATTATTACTAGCACTATAAGTATTATTATTATCCTTATTACTATTATTATTATCGCTATAACTCTTGTTTTTGTCCTAATATCTATTATTATGATCGTTAATACTATTAGTATTATCGTTATAACTGTTATTATTATCCTTATTAGTAGTATTATTAGCACTATAACTATTATGTTTATCCTTATTACCATTATTATTCGCACTATAACTATTATTATTATCCTTACTACTATTATTATTATCGCCATGTCTGTTATTATTATCCTTATTCTATTATTACTATCCCTATTACTCTTCACTTTATCCTTATAACTATTATTATTATCGCTATAACTATTATTATTATCCTTATTACAATTATTATTATCGCTATGACTGTTATTATTATCCTTATTCTATTATTACTATCCCTATTACTCTTGTCTTTATCCTTATAACTATTATTATTATCCTTATTACTATTATTATTATCGCTATAACTATTATTATTATCCTTATTATTATTATTATTATCGCTATGACTGTTATTATTATCCTTATTCTATTATTACTATCCCTATTACTCTTCACTTTATCCTTATAACTATTATTAATATCGCTATAACTATTATTATTATCCTTATTACTATTATTACTAGCACTATAACTATTATTATTATCCTTATTACAATTATTGTTATCGCTATGACTGTTATTATTATACTTATTGTATTATTACTATCCCTATTACTCTTGTTTTTATCCTGATAATTATTATTATTTCCCTTATTACTATTATTATTATCGCTATAACTCTTGTTTTGGACCTTATATCTATTATTATGATCGTTAATACTATTAGTATTATCGTTATAACTGTTATTATTATCCTTATTACTAGTATTATTAGCACTATAACTATTATGTTTATCCTTATTACCATTATTATTCGCACTATAACTATTACTATTATCCGTACTACTATTATTATTATCGCTATGGCTGTTTTTATTATCCTTATTCTATTATTACTATCCCTATTACTCTTCACTTTATCCTTATAACTATTATTAATATCGCTATAACTATTATTATTATCCTTATTACTATTATTACTAGCACTATAACTATTATTATTATCCTTATTACAATTATTGTTATCGCTATGACTGTTATTATTATACTTATTGTATTATTACTATCCCTATTACTCTTGTTTTTATCCCGATAATTATTATTATTTCCCTTATTACTATTATTATTATCGCTATAACTCTTGTTTTGGACCTTATATCTATTATTATGATCGTTAATACTATTAGTATTATCGTTATAACTGTTATTATTATCCTTATTACTAGTATTATTAGCACTATAACTATTATGTTTATCCTTATTACCATTATTATTCGCACTATAACTATTATTATTATCCTTATTACTATTATTATTATCGCTATAACTATCATTATTGTCCTTACTACTATTATTATTATCGCCATGTCTGTTATTATTATCCTTATTCTATTATTACTATCCCTATTACTCTTCACTTTATCCTTATAACTATAATTATTATCGCTATAACTATTATTATTACCCTTATTACTATTATTACTAGCACTATAACTATTATTATTATCCTTATTACTATTATTATTATCGCTATATCTATTATTATTATCCTTACAACTATTAGTATTATCGCTATGACTGTTATTATTATCCTTATTCTATTATTACTATCCCTATTACTCTTCACTTTATCCTTATAACTATTATTATTATCGCTATAACTATTATTATTATCCCTATTACTATTATTATTATCGCTATGACTGTTATTATTATCCTTATTCTATTATTACTATCCCTATTACACTTGTCTCTATCCTTATAACTATTATTATTATGCTTATTACTATTATTATTAGCACTATAACTGTTATTATTATCCTTATTACTAGTACTATTAGCACTATAACTATTATTATTATCCTTATTACTATTATTATTATCGCTATGATTGTTATTATTATCCATATTCTATTATTTCTATCCCTATTACTCTTGCCTTTATCGTTATAACTATTATTATTATGCTTGTTACTATTATTATTAGCACTATAACTATTATTATTATCCTTATTACTATTATTATTATCGCTATGACTGTTATTATTATCCTTATTCTATTATTACTATCCCTATTACTCTTCACTTTATCATTATAACTATTATTATTATCGCTATAACTATTATTATTATCCTTATTACAATTATTATTATCGCTATGACTGTTATTATTATCCTTATTCTATTATTACTATCCCTATTACTCTTGTCTTTATCCTTATAACTATTATTATTATCCTTATTACTATTATTATTATCGCTATGACTGTTATTATTATACTTATTCTATTATTACTATCCCTATTACTCTTGTCTTTATCCTGATAATTATTATTATTTCCCTTATTACTATTATTATTATCGCTGTAACTGTTATTATTATCCTTATTACTAGTATTATTAGCACTATAACTATTATGTATCTCCTTATTACTATTATTATTCGCACTATAACTATTATTATTATCCTTATTACTATTATTATTATCGCTACGACTGTTATTATTATACTTATTCTGTTATTACTATCCCTATTACTCTTCTCTTTATCCTTATAACAATTATTATTTCCCTTATTACTATTATTATTATCGGTATAACTGTTATTATTATCCTTATTACTATTATTATTATCGCTACGACTGTTATTATTATCCTTATTCTATTATTACTATCCCTATTACTCTTCACTTTATCCTTATAACTATTATTATTATCGCTATAACTATTATTGTTATCCTTATTACTATTATTACTAGCTCTATAATTATTATTATTATCCTTATTACTAGTATTATTAGCACTATAACTATTCTGTTTATCCTAATTACTATTATTATTCGCACTATCACTATTATTATTATCCCTATTACTATTATTATTATCGCTATGACTGTTATTATTATCCTTATTCTATTATTAATATCCCTATTACACTTGTCTCTATCCTTATAACTATTATTATTATGCTTATTACTATTATTATTAGCACTATAACTATTATTATTATCCTTATTACTATTATTATTATCGCTCCGACTGCTATTATTATACTTACTCTATTTTTACTATCCCTATTACTCTTGTCCTCAACCTTATAACTATTATTATTTCCCGTATTACTATTACTATTATCACTATAACTATTATTATTTCCCTTATTACTATTATTATTATCGCTATACCTGTGATTATTATCATTATTACTATTATTATTATCGCTATACCTGTTATTATTATCCTTACTACTATTATTATTATCGCTATAACTGTTATTATTATCCTTATTACTAGTACTATTAGCACTATAACTATTATTATTATCCTTATTACTATTATTATTATCGCTATAACTATTATTATTATCCTTATTATTATTATTATTATCGCTATGACTGTTATTATTATCCTTATTCTATTATTACTATCCCTATTACTCTTCACTTTATCCTTATAACTATTATTAATATCGCTATAACTATTATTATTATCCTTATTACTATTATTACTAGCACTATAACTATTATTATTATCCTTATTACAATTATTGTTATCGCTATGACTGTTATTATTATACTTATTGTATTATTACTATCCCTATTACTCTTGTTTTTATCCTGATAATTATTATTATTTCCCTTATTACTATTATTATTATCGCTATAACTCTTGTTTTGGACCTTATATCTATTATTATGATCGTTAATACTATTAGTATTATCGTTATAACTGTTATTATTATCCTTATTACTAGTATTATTAGCACTATAACTATTATGTTTATCCTTATTACCATTATTATTCGCACTATAACTATTACTATTATCCGTACTACTATTATTATTATCGCTATGGCTGTTTTTATTATCCTTATTCTATTATTACTATCCCTATTACTCTTCACTTTATCCTTATAACTATTATTAATATCGCTATAACTATTATTATTATCCTTATTACTATTATTACTAGCACTATAACTATTATTATTATCCTTATTACAATTATTGTTATCGCTACGACTGTTATTATTATACTTATTGTATTATTACTATCCCTATTACTCTTGTTTTTATCCTGATAATTATTATTACTTCCCTTATTACTATTATTATTATCGCTATAACTCTTGTTTTGGACCTTATATCTATTATTATGATCGTTAATACTATTAGTATTATCGTTATAACTGTTATTATTATCCTTATTACTAGTATTATTAGCACTATAACTATTATGTTTATCCTTATTACCATTATTATTCGCACTATAACTATTATTATTATCCTTATTACTATTATTATTATCGCTATAACTATTATTATTGTCCTTACTACTATTATTATTATCGCCATGTCTGTTATTATTATCCTTATTCTATTATTACTATCCCTATTGCTCTTCACTTTATCCTTATAACTATAATTATTATCGCTATAACTATTATTATTATCCTTATTACTATTATTACTAGCACTATAACTATTATTATTATCCTTATTACTATTATTATTATCGCTATATCTATTATTATTATCCTTACAACTATTAGTATTATCGCTATGACTGTCATTATTATCCTTATTCTATTATTACTATCCCTATTACTCTTCACTTTATCCTTATAACTATTATTATTATCGCTATAACTATTATTATTATCCCTATTACTATTATTATTATCGCTATGACTGTTATTATTATCCTTATTCTATTATTACTATCCCTATTACACTTGTCTCTATCCTTATAACTATTATTATTATGCTTATTACTATTATTATTAGCACTATAACTGTTATTATTATCCTTATTACTAGTACTATTAGCACTATAACTATTATTATTATCCTTATTACTATTATTATTATCGCTATGATTGTTATTATTATCCATATTCTATTATTTCTATCCCTATTACTCTTGCCTTTATCGTTATAACTATTATTATTATGCTTATTACTATTATTATTAGCACTATAACTATTATTATTATCCTTATTACTATTATTATTATCGCTATGACTGTTATTATTATCCTTATTCTATTATTACTATCCCTATTACTCTTCACTTTATCATTATAACTATTATTATTATCGCTATAACTATTATTATTATCCTTATTACAATTATTATTATCGCTATGACTGTTATTATTATCCTTATTCTATTATTACTATCCCTATTACTCTTGTCTTATCCTTATAACTATTATTATTATCCTTATTACTATTATTATTATCGCTATGACTGTTATTATTATACTTATTCTATTATTACTATCCCTATTACTCTTGTCTTTATCCTGATAATTATTATTATTTCCCTTATTACTATTATTATTATCGCTGTAACTGTTATTATTATCCTTATTACTAGTATTATTAGCACTATAACTATTATGTATCTCCTTATTACTATTATTATTCGCACTATAACTATTATTATTATCCTTATTACTATTATTATTATCGCTACGACTGTTATTATTATACTTATTCTGTTATTACTATCCCTATTACTCTTCTCTTTATCCTTATAACAATTATTATTTCCCTTATTACTATTATTATTATCGGTATAACTGTTATTATTATCCTTATTACTATTATTATTATCGCTACGACTGTTATTATTATCCTTATTCTATTATTACTATCCCTATTACTCTTCACTTTATCCTTATAACTATTATTATTATCGCTATAACTATTATTGTTATCCTTATTACTATTATTACTAGCTCTATAATTATTATTATTATCCTTATTACTAGTATTATTAGCACTATAACTATTCTGTTTATCCTAATTACTATTATTATTCGCACTATCACTATTATTATTATCCCTATTACTATTATTATTATCGCTATGACTGTTATTATTATCCTTATTCTATTATTAATATCCCTATTACACTTGTCTCTATCCTTATAACTATTATTATTATGCTTATTACTATTATTATTAGCACTATAACTATTATTATTATCCTTATTACTATTATTATTATCGCTCCGACTGCTATTATTATACTTACTCTATTTTTACTATCCCTATTACTCTTGTCCTCAACCTTATAACTATTATTATTTCCCGTATTACTATTACTATTATCACTATAACTATTATTATTTCCCTTATTACTATTATTATTATCGCTATACCTGTGATTATTATCATTATTACTATTATTATTATCGCTATACCTGTTATTATTATCCTTACTACTATTATTATTATCGCTATAACTGTTATTATTATCCTTATTACTAGTACTATTAGCACTATAACTATTATTATTATCCTTATTACTATTATTATTATCGCTATGATTGTTATTATTATCCTTATTCTATTATTTCTATCCATATTACTCTTGCCTTTATCGTTATAACTATTATTATTATGCTTATTACTATTATTATTAGCACTATAACTATTATTATTATCCTTATTACTATTATTATTATCGCTATGACTGTTATTATTATCCTTATTCTATTATTACTATCCCTATTACTCTTCACTTTATCATTATAACTATTATTATTATCGCTATAACTATTATTATTATCCTTATTACTATTATTATTATCGCTATGACTGTTATTATTATCCTTATTCTATTATTACTATCCCTATTACACTTGTCTTTATCCTGATAATTATTATTAATTCCCTTATTACTATTATTATTATCGCTATAACTATTATTATTATCCTTATTACTATTATTATTATCGCTATGACTGTTATTATTATCCTTATTCTATTATTACTATCCCTATTACTCTTGTCTTTATCCTTATAACTATTATTATTATCCTTATTACTATTATTATTATCGCTATAACTATTATTATTATCCTTACTACTATTATTCTTATCGCTATGACTGTTATTATTATCCTTATTCTATTATTACTATCCCTATTACTCTTCACTTTATCATTATAACTATTATTATTATCGCTATAACTATTATTATTATCCTTATTACTATTATTATTATCGCTATGACTGTTATTATTATCCTTATTCTATTATTACTATCCCTATTACTCTTGTCTTTATCCTTATAACTATTATTATTATCCTTATTACTATTATTATTATCGCTATAACTATTACTATTATCCGTACTACTATTATTATTATCGCTATGGCTGTTTTTATTATCCTTATTCTATTATTACTATCCCTATTACTCTTCACTTTATCCTTATAACTATTATTAATATCGCTATAACTATTATTATTATCCTTATTACTATTATTACTAGCACTATAACTATTATTATTATCCTTATTACAATTATTGTTATCGCTATGACTGTTATTATTATACTTATTGTATTATTACTATCCCTATTACACTTGTCTTTATCCTTATAACTATTATTATTATCCTTATTACTATTATTATTATCCTTATTACTATTATTATTATCCTTATTACTATTATTATTATCGCTATAACTGTTATTATTAGCACTATAACTATTATCATTATCCTTTTTACTAGTATTATTATCGCTATGACTGTTATTATTATCCTTATTACTAGTATTAGTACCACAATAACTATTATGTTTATCCTTATTACTATTATTATTATCGCTATGATTGTTATTATTATACTTATTCTATTATTACTATCCCTATTACTCTTGTCCTCAACCTTATAACTATTATTATTTCCCTTATTACTATTATTATTATCGCTATAACTGTGATTATTATCCTTATTACTATTATTATTATCGCGATATCTGTTATAATTATCGTTATTCCTATTATTATTATTGCTGTAACTGTTATTATTATCGTTATTACTATTATTATTAGCACTATAACTATTATTATTATCCTTATTACTATTATTACTAGCACTATAATTATTATTATTATCCTTATTACTAGTATTATTAGCACTATAACTATTCTGTTTATCCTTATTACTATTATTATTCGCACTATAACTATTATTATTATCCTTATTACCATTATTATTATCGCTATAACTATTATTATTATCCTTACTATTATTATTATTATCGCTATGACTGTTATTATTATCCTTATTCTATTATTACTATCCCTATTACTCTTCACTTTATCCTTATAACTATTATTAATATCGCTATAACTATTATTATTATCCTTATTACTATTATTACTAGCACTATAACTATTATTATTATCGCTATGACTGTTATTGTTATCCTTATTCTATTATTACCATCCCTATTACTCTTCACTTTATCCTTATAACTATTATTAATATCGCTATAACTATTATTATTATCCTTATTACTATTATTACTAGCACTATAAGTATTATTATTATCCTTATTACTATTATTATTATCGCTATAACTCTTGTTTTTGTCCTAATATCTATTATTATGATCGTTAATACTATTAGTATTATCGTTATAACTGTTATTATTATCCTTATTAGTAGTATTATTAGCACTATAACTATTATGTTTATCCTTATTACCATTATTATTCGCACTATAACTATTATTATTATCCTTACTACTATTATTATTATCGCCATGTCTGTTATTATTATCCTTATTCTATTATTACTATCCCTATTACTCTTCACTTTATCCTTATAACTATTATTATTATCGCTATAACTATTATTATTATCCTTATTACAATTATTATTATCGCTATGACTGTTATTATTATCCTTATTCTATTATTACTATCCCCATTACTCTTGTCTTTATCCTTATAACTATTATTATTATCCTTATTACTATTATTATTATCGCTATAACTATTATTATTATCCTTATTATTATTATTATTATCGCTATGACTGTTATTATTATCCTTATTCTATTATTATTATCGCTATGACTGCTATTATTAAACTTATTCTATTATTACTATCCCTATTTCTCTTGTCCTCAACCTTATAACTATTATTATTTCCCTTATTACTATTATTATTATTGCTATAACTGTGATTATTATCCTTATTACTATTATTATTATCGCTATATCTGTTATAATTATCGTTATTCCTATTATTATTATTGCTGTAACTGTTATTATTATCGTTATTACTATTATTATTAGCACTATAACTATTATTATTATCCTTATTACTATTATTATTATCGCTATGACTCTTAATATTATCCTTATTCTATTATTACTATCCCTATTACTCTTGTCTCTATCCTTATAACTATTATTATTATGCTTATTATTATTATTACTAGCACTATAAGTATTATTATTATCCTTATTACTATTATTATTATCGCTATAACTCTTGTTTTTGTCCTAATATCTATTATTATGATCGTTAATACTATTAGTATTATCGTTATAACTGTTATTATTATCCTTATTAGTAGTATTATTAGCACTATAACTATTATGTTTATCCTTATTACCATTATTATTCGCACTATAACTATTATTATTATCCTTACTACTATTATTATTATCGCCATGTCTGTTATTATTATCCTTATTCTATTATTACTATCCCTATTACTCTTCACTTTATCCTTATAACTATTATTATTATCGCTATAACTATTATTATTATCCTTATTACAATTATTATTATCGCTATGACTGTTATTATTATCCTTATTCTATTATTACTATCCCTATTACTCTTGTCTTTATCCTTATAACTATTATTATTATCCTTATTACTATTATTATTATCGCTATAACTATTATTATTATCCTTGTTATTATTATTATTATCGCTATGACTGTTATTATTATCCTTATTCTATTATTATTATCGCTATGACTGCTATTATTAAACTTATTCTATTATTACTATCCCTATTTCTCTTGTCCTCAACCTTATAACTATTATTATTTCCCTTATTACTATTATTATTATTGCTATAACTGTGATTATTATCCTTATTACTATTATTATTATCGCTATATCTGTTATAATTATCGTTATTCCTATTATTATTATTGCTGTAACTGTTATTATTATCGTTATTACTATTATTATTAGCACTATAACTATTATTATTATCCTTATTACTATTATTATTATCGCTATGACTCTTAATATTATCCTTATTCTATTATTACTATCCCTATTACTCTTGTCTCTATCCTTATAACTATTATTATTATGCTTATTATTATTATTATTCGCACTATAACTATTATTATTATCCTTATTACTATTATTATTATCGCTACGACTGTTATTATTATACTTATTCTGTTATTACTATCCCTATTACTCTTCTCTTTATCCTTATAACAATTATTATTTCCCTTATTACTATTATTATTATCGGTATAACTGTTATTATTATCCTTATTACTATTATTATTATCGCTACGACTGTTATTATTATCCTTATTCTATTATTACTATCCCTATTACTCTTCACTTTATCCTTATAACTATTATTATTATCGCTATAACTATTATTATTATCCTTATTACTATTATTACTAGCTCTATAATTATTATTATTAACCTTATTACTAGTATTATTAGCACTATAACTATTCTGTTTATCCTTATTACTATTATTATTCGCACTATCACTATTATTATTATCCCTATTACTATTATTATTATCGCTATGACTGTTATTATTATCCTTATTCTATTATTAATATCCCTATTACACTTGTCTCTATCCTTATAACTATTATTATTATGCTTATTACTATTATTATTATCGCTATGACTGTTATTATTATCCTTATTCTATTATTAATATCCCTATTACACTTGTCTCTATCCTTATAACTATTATTATTATGCTTATTACTATTATTATTAGCACTATAACTATTATTATTATCCTTATTACTATTATTATTATCGCTCCGACTGCTATTATTATACTTACTCTATTTTTACTATCCCTATTACTCTTGTCCTCAACCTTATAACTATTATTATTTCCCGTATTACTATTACTATTATCACTATAACTATTATTATTTCCCTTATTACTATTATTATTATCGCTATACCTGTGATTATTATCATTATTACTATTATTATTATCGCTATACCTGTTATTATTATCCTTACTACTATTATTATTATCGCTATAACTGTTATTATTATCCTTATTACTAGTACTATTAGCACTATAACTATTATTATTATCCTTATTACTATTATTATTATCGCTATGATTGTTATTATTATCCTTATTCTATTATTTCTATCCATATTACTCTTGCCTTTATCGTTATAACTATTATTATTATGCTTATTACTATTATTATTAGCACTATAACTATTATTATTATCCTTATTACTATTATTATTATCGCTATGACTGTTATTATTATCCTTATTCTATTATTACTATCCCTATTACTCTTCACTTTATCATTATAACTATTATTATTATCGCTATAACTATTATTATTATCCTTATTACTATTATTATTATCGCTATGACTGTTATTATTATCCTTATTCTATTATTACTATCCCTATTACACTTGTCTTTATCCTGATAATTATTATTAATTCCCTTATTACTATTATTATTATCGCTATAACTATTATTATTATCCTTATTACTATTATTATTATCGCTATGACTGTTATTATTATCCTTATTCTATTATTACTATCCCTATTACTCTTGTCTTTATCCTTATAACTATTATTATTATCCTTATTACTATTATTATTATCGCTATAACTATTATTATTATCCTTACTACTATTATTCTTATCGCTATGACTGTTATTATTATCCTTATTCTATTATTACTATCCCTATTACTCTTCACTTTATCATTATAACTATTATTATTATCGCTATAACTATTATTATTATCCTTATTACTATTATTATTATCGCTATGACTGTTATTATTATCCTTATTCTATTATTACTATCCCTATTACTCTTGTCTTTATCCTTATAACTATTATTATTATCCTTATTACTATTATTATTATCGCTATAACTATTACTATTATCCGTACTACTATTATTATTATCGCTATGGCTGTTTTTATTATCCTTATTCTATTATTACTATCCCTATTACTCTTCACTTTATCCTTATAACTATTATTAATATCGCTATAACTATTATTATTATCCTTATTACTATTATTACTAGCACTATAACTATTATTATTATCCTTATTACAATTATTGTTATCGCTATGACTGTTATTATTATACTTATTGTATTATTACTATCCCTATTACTCTTGTTTTAATCCTGATAATTATTATTATTTCCCTTATTACTATTATTATTATCGCTATAACTCTTGTTTTGGACCTTATATCTATTATTATGGTCGTTAATACTATTAGTATTATCGTTATAACTGTTATTATTATCCTTATTACCATTATTATTCGCACTATAACTATTACTATTATCCGTACTACTATTATTATTATCGCTATGGCTGTTTTTATTATCCTTATTCTATTATTACTATCCCTATTACTCTTCACTTTATCCTTATAACTATTATTAATATCGCTATAACTATTATTATTATCCTTATTACTATTATTACTAGCACTATAACTATTATTATTATCCTTATTACAATTATTGTTATCGCTATGACTGTTATTATTATACTTATTGTATTATTACTATCCCTATTACTCTTGTTTTTATCCTGATAATTATTATTATTTCCCTTATTACTATGATTATTATCGCTATAACTCTTGTTTTGGACCTTATATCTATTATTATGATCGTTAATACTATTAGTATTATCGTTATAACTGTTATTATTATCCTTATTACTAGTATTATTAGCACTATAACTATTATGTTTATCCTTATTACCATTATTATTCGCACTATAACTATTATTATTATCCTTATTACTATTATTATTATCGCTATAACTATTATTATTGTCCTTACTACTATTATTATTATCGCCATGTCTGTTATTATTATCCTTATTCTATTATTACTATCCCTATTACTCTTCACTTTATCCTTATAACTATTATTATTATCGCTATAACTATTATTATTATCCTTATTACTATTATTACTAGCACTATAACTATTATTATTATCCTTGTTATTATTATTATTATCGCTATGACTGTTATTATTATCCTTATTCTATTATTACTATCCCTATTTCTCTTGTCCTCAACCTTATAACTATTATTATTTCCCTTATTACTATTATTATTATTGTTATAACTGTGATTATTATCCTTATTACTATTATTATTATCGCTATATCTGTTATAATTATCGTTATTCCTATTATTATTATTGCTGTAACTGTTATTATTATCGTTATTACTATTATTATTAGCACTATAACTATTATTATTATCCTTATTACTATTATTATTATCGCTATGACTCTTAATATTATCCTTATTCTATTATTACTATCCCTATTACTCTTGTCTCTATCCTTATAACTATTATTATTATGCTTATTATTATTATTATTCGCACTATAACTATTATTATTATCCTTATTACTATTATTATTATCGCTACGACTGTTATTATTATACTTATTCTGTTATTACTATCCCTATTACTCTTCTCTTTATCCTTATAACAATTATTATTTCCCTTATTACTATTATTATTATCGGTATAACTGTTATTATTATCCTTATTACTATTATTATTATCGCTACGACTGTTATTATTATCCTTATTCTATTATTACTATCCCTATTACTCTTCACTTTATCCTTATAACTATTATTATTATCGCTATAACTATTATTATTATCCTTATTACTATTATTACTAGCTCTATAATTATTATTATTAACCTTATTACTAGTATTATTAGCACTATAACTATTCTGTTTATCCTTATTACTAGTACTATTAGCACTATAACTATTATTATTATCCTTATTACTATTATTATTATCGCTATGATTGTTATTATTATCCTTATTCTATTATTTCTATCCATATTACTCTTGCCTTTATCGTTATAACTATTATTATTATGCTTATTACTATTATTATTAGCACTATAACTATTATTATTATCCTTATTACTATTATTATTATCGCTATGACTGTTATTATTATCCTTGTTCTATTATTACTATCCCTATTACTCTTCACTTTATCATTATAACTATTATTATTATCGCTATAACTATTATTATTATCCTTATTACTATTATTATTATCGCTATGACTGTTATTATTATCCTTATTCTATTATTACTATCCCTATTACACTTGTCTTTATCCTGATAATTATTATTAATTCCCTTATTACTATTATTATTATCGCTATAACTATTATTATTATCCTTATTACTATTATTATTATCGCTATGACTGTTATTATTATCCTTATTCTATTATTACTATCCCTATTACTCTTGTCTTTATCCTTATAACTATTATTATTATCCTTATTACTATTATTATTATCGCTATAACTATTACTATTATCCGTACTACTATTATTATTATCGCTATGGCTGTTTTTATTATCCTTATTCTATTATTACTATCCCTATTACTCTTCACTTTATCCTTATAACTATTATTAATATCGCTATAACTATTATTATTATCCTTATTACTATTATTACTAGCACTATAACTATTATTATTATCCTTATTACAATTATTGTTATCGCTATGACTGTTATTATTATACTTATTGTATTATTACTATCCCTATTACTCTTGTTTTAATCCTGATAATTATTATTATTTCCCTTATTACTATTATTATTATCGCTATAACTCTTGTTTTGGACCTTATATCTATTATTATGGTCGTTAATACTATTAGTATTATCGTTATAACTGTTATTATTATCCTTATTACTAGTATTATTAGCACTATAACTATTATGTTTATCCTTATTACCATTATTATTCGCACTATAACTATTACTATTATCCGTACTACTATTATTATTATCGCTATGGCTGTTTTTATTATCCTTATTCTATTATTACTATCCCTATTACTCTTCACTTTATCCTTATAACTATTATTAATATCGCTATAACTATTATTATTATCCTTATTACTATTATTACTAGCACTATAACTATTATTATTATCCTTATTACAATTATTGTTATCGCTATGACTGTTATTATTATACTTATTGTATTATTACTATCCCTATTACTCTTGTTTTTATCCTGATAATTATTATTATTTCCCTTATTACTATGATTATTATCGCTATAACTCTTGTTTTGGACCTTATATCTATTATTATGATCGTTAATACTATTAGTATTATCGTTATAACTGTTATTATTATCCTTATTACTAGTATTATTAGCACTATAACTATTATTATTATCCTTATTACTATTATTATTATCGCTCCGACTGCTATTATTATACTTACTCTATTTTTACTATCCCTATTACTCTTGTCCTCAACCTTATAACTATTATTATTTCCCGTATTACTATTACTATTATCACTATAACTATTATTATTTCCCTTATTACTATTATTATTATCGCTATACCTGTGATTATTATCATTATTACTATTATTATTATCGCTATTACTCTTGTCTTTATCCTTATAACTATTATTATTATCCTTATTACTATTATTATTATCGCTATAACTATTATTATTATCCTTACTACTATTATTCTTATCGCTATGACTGTTATTATTATCCTTATTCTATTATTACTATCCCTATTACTCTTCACTTTATCATTATAACTATTATTATTATCACTATAACTATTATTATAATCCTTATTACTATTATTATTGTCGCTATGACTGTTATTATTATCCTTATTCTATTATTACTATCCCTATTACTCTTGTCTTTATCCTTATAACTATTATTATTATCCTTATTACTATTATTATTATCGCTATAACTATTACTATTATCCGTACTACTATTATTATTATCGCCATGTCTGTTATTATTATCCTTATTCTATTATTACTATCCCTATTACTCTTCACTTTATCCTTATAACTATTATTATTATCGCTATAACTATTATTATTATCCTTATTACTATTATTACTAGCACTATAACTATTATTATTATCCTTATTACTATTATTATTATCGCTATATCTATTATTATTATCCTTACTACTATTATTATTATCGCTATGACTGTTATTATTATCCTTA